>JARHVA010000414.1:3727500-3787500 GCA_037957365.1 Torreya grandis
TTTAAGTGCATCAAAAGCTTCTTATAAATTTGTATTCTCATATAAGGAGATGTCCTTTTTGAGGAGATGGTGAAAGGGTCAGTAATGATATAACAACTAGGAAATGAAGAAGAAAATTGATTGATGTTTTCCATATAGGCTATGGAGTTGTTTTATATCAATAGGTAGAGGCATCTCTAAGATTGCTCTAACCTTAGTAAGGTTGACCTCAATACCATAGAGAGAAACAATAAAACCTAAGAGCTTACTGGAAAGAACTCTAAAGACACATTTCTTTGGGTTCAATCAAACATTATATTGTAGGAGATGAGTAAATATGGTTTTGAGAATTGTCAAGTGGTCTTGATGAAGTTTAGACTTGTTGAGCCATCCATGCAATATTCCATAATTTTGTATAGGAGATCATGAAATGTGTAGGTCATAGCCCATTGGTAGGTCACACCAACATTCTTTAGGCTAAAAGGCATGACCCAATAGCATAAATTCCCCCATGGGGTAATGAAGGTTATCTTATGTTAATCCTTAGGGTGACCAGGATTTGATTATATCCCAATAACTTGTTCATAAGTGATAGCATCTCATGGTTGACTATTAGATCAAAAATTTGGTCAATACTTGGTAATGCGAAGTCATCTTTTAGACATGTGAGGTTTAAATCATGATATTTGATGCAAATTTAGATTCCCCTAGTCACTTTTGTGATAAGAAAAATATTGGAAATCCATTGTGGGTAGTTGATGGGTTAGATAAAGTTAATAGAAAATAGGTGTTAGAGCTCTGTTTTGATAAGGAGAGAAATACAAGGATGCATCTTATAAAGATTCTACTTAACAAGTTTATCATCTCAATTGGTGACAATATTATGGGTGATGATAGAGGGGTCAATACCATGAATGTCATTATAAGACCAAGTGAAGGCTTTTCTATGGTCATTAAGAAATGTGGCATATCAGCTTACTCAGAGGAATCCAATGATTGGCCAATCTTGAGGATGTGAGGGTTATCATGAGAGGGTAAATTGATGCCAATGGTTGATTCATTTAACATATCTTGTGTTTCATATGGGAGCAGCTATTGGATATAAGAATCATCCACACCCATGTAGGTTAGAATTGTATCATCATCTTGACATTGAGTAGTGTTAATAGTGGGAGAGTATTCATCAATTATTTCAAGATGAATGAGAGGAAGGGACCTTATTTTCTTACCCTAGTAATAGGTGAGAGGCCCCAAATGAATGGCTTTTATTGAAATAGAAATTAAGGGGTATAGATACCTATGATTTGGTAGGTGATGGTGGAGAAGGAGAGACTAGTTCTTTAATAATTGGTACATGGGAAGTTTTAATGAGTTTAGTTGGTTCATCATATCCCAATCCATGCCTCTTTTGGGTATTTTCAATGGTTTGGCTAGTGGGATATTCAATAGGCATATGGAAACCTTGTTTGTAATGACCCAAACCAAATCCTTTCTAGGCACACCTATATATATATATTGGTGTGAGAAAATCTAGGTTTACTCAAGAAAGAGAAGTCATAGGTAAATGGTTGTGGTAAAGAAGATGGATTGCCACAATGAGAGCTTGATTAATTCCCCCATATGTGAAATTAGTTTGAAGGCTAGGGGGTCCATAAGGGATGACCATCCCAATGTGAGGATCATAATTTGGGTGCATGTGAAGTTTTCCATACTCTTATAGAGTATATAACATGTTGAACATCAACAAATGATATTTTCCATGTGAAAAACATTGAAAAGTATCCTCTATGGGATCCTTGTCATGAATTTGTGTTGTCAGTATCTATGTAATTGAGGGAGTGGATCTTGTAAAAGATTTAAACGTATCATGTAGAGAAGATGATGTTTTCAATGGAATGAGAACATCATCAAGACTATAAGTCATGTTATATGTTTTAAATAGTGGTGGGTCAGTAGGTATAACATGTACTTGTCCATCATGTTCAAACTTGACATAGCAGTGCAAATTTGAGGGGACACATGCCATAGCACATATCTAAGGTCACCCAAGTACTATGTTATATTGTAACTCTCCCTCCATAGCATAGAAGAGCTCAAGAATAGTGCAGGGACTGACATAGATATGTAAGATATCAGTGGCCACCATAGTAGTTGTGTTATCATTAAAGGAGCAGAGTACTATGTCAGTTTGAGACATGAAATTGTCAAGAAGGGCTAATTGTTTATAGGCATGGGTGGAAATAATACTAATACTATCTCCCTTATTTATCATGACTCTCTTGACATGAGTTTGATCAATATATGTGATAATAAAAAGGGTAGAATCCTAGTCTTCAGGTTGTTGAAGTGGAATTTTTGAATCACTAAAAGAAATTAGGGAGATGGATTTAAGGGAGCTGACCAAATATGCAAGAGGTTGGGGATCATCCGATTGTACCTTAATCACTTTCAAAGCACTAATCAAAGCTTGGCAGTGTTGGGATGAGTTTTGGATTAACTTATACAAAGACATTTTCATAGGATTTTGGTGAAGTTTCACCATTGAGCTTTAAATAAAGTTTGAAGATGTTGTTTTAGGAATGAATAAGATGGAAATATTAGGATTAGGAGGAGTTTCTTTAGTGAACCTATGAGCCATTTTCCTTAGCTGTATCTTTTTGGTTTTGTGACTATGTGGCCACATTAACTATGTTGATCTAAAATGTAGGTGAAGGAGGTGGTAAAGGGGTTGTGACCACATCTTTGGGTTTGAATTTAGGTTCAATAGTAGGAGGCACTATGGATGATAAGTTTAGAGTATTAGGAAGGTTAATAGGAGTATTATTGAATAGAGTGTTGACATCAAAGTGTTATTGAATGACTGTTGTGAGGGCTTTAGAACTTTCATTATCATGTCCAAGTGAATGATGATATAAACACAATTGTGTATCATTAAATAAAGATGGCTTCATTACAAGAGGACTATAAGGCTTAATGGGAGGAAGATTTATTATGGAATATTGTAATAACTAACGTAGGAAAAAGCTCTGAGAGCTTACAAGTGGGCTCACACTTGTTGTGCTAATAGGAGTGGACACCTTCTTTTGTTTCGATGTTGAAAAGGTAATTTTACATGGTGCTTTGTTTGGTGATGGAAGAGTTACATGATTAACTATCATTTTCTTAGTGTCAAATGTGAAAGGTCTACCAGATGGAAAAGGTAGGAGTGGAGCTAGCTTAACCTTTTTTTTTGCTTGGGTTAGTAATATTCTAACTAAAGTAGAGGGGTGTGGTCCCAAAATGGATGGTAAAGTTTAGGGTTGAATAAGGGATCAATGAGATGTAGGAATCTTAATAGTTCTTTATAATTCAAACCATGAAACTCTAACTTGTGGTTGAGGAGTTCAATCTAATTTCACCTGTGGATGAATTAAATTAGAGATGGGGCATATGACTAAGGCTGTGATCTACTTTAATGTGGTAGATTCCTATGAGGTTGAGGGTTTTGATGTATATGGTTAAACTTTAGGTGATTTTAGTGAAGAAGCTCTAGCTTTATCAAATATATTTGGGTAAGGGGTATTGAGAGGGTTAGTGTTAAAGGTTGACATTCATTATGTTAGATAAGGGGTTTTAAGACAATCCCAAAATGATAGATGATCTAGCTTCGTGGAGTCAATAAATTCTAGAATTTTCACCAACCATGAGAAGGGTTTATATGAGGTTGGCATAGGCCTTATGGTTGTGTCTTTAGAAGGCTGAGGTGTTTGGGAAAGAGGGAAATTAATGGTTTTGTTACTTTAAGCCAAAGATAATTAAGAATTGGAATAGGGTCCTCTTCAATAGAGATGGGAGAAGAGACATGGTCTACCATCTATGTAGGAGAGTTAGGTGAAGAAGGTTCCTCAAGAGGGTAAAGCATAGGTATTATGGCTCCCTCAACATGTGGGCAAGACATAGGTAAAGTATGATCCTCCATAGGTAAGAGAAGGGGTAAGAGTTGTACAATTGGAGTAGGCACAATAGGTCTCTCATCTATTATGGGAGTAGATAATAATGACTCCTCTAAGTGAAAAGGTGGAGTGGATGGGGTACTACTATTTATAAGTAGAGGAGAAGTAGGTGAAGAAGGTTCCTTAAGAGGGTATAATAAAATAATGATGTTATTTCAACATGTGGTTAAGGAATGGGTAGGGTGTGGTCTTCAAGTAGTAAAAGGATAGGTAATATTGGTAAAAAGGAATTGGAATCATAGGCTCCTCAGTCGACAAAAGAAGTGGTAAAGTAGGCTCTTCCTCACGAGGGAGTGGAATGGGTGAAATAGGCTCTTCTACTTGAGGAGGAAGAATGGGAAAAAAGAATGCCACTGATTGGGGGGGAGGAGTCGATGAAATGGGTGTCTCCTATTGAAGGGGAGGTGGAACTAGAGGTAAATGAAAAACCATATTAACCATATGGATATTATGATCACCTAATTTAGTTATGGTTTGAACGATATTTTGATTTGGTGAATGCTTAGGAAAAGGGTGTTTGAACACATCCATACTTTGATTAGGGGTGCATTAAGATTATCTAAGATGATACCGCCTCTATCAAGCACATATTGAACAATGTTCTTGAATGTCTTATAGATATTAGAATTGTGGCTTTTAACTTGATGGTAACCAGAAAACTCATCTTCCTTATACTAAGTTGGGATAGGATGAGAAGGGTTAAACTATATAGGAGGTTTTATTTAAGGAAAGGTTATGACACCTTGTTGCAATAGTTTTTACAAAATGGATGTGTATGACTCCCCAATGGGATTGTCTTATATTTGTTCATACTATTGTTAGAATTGCTTGGTTAGATTTTGGGAAGTTGAGGAATTTGATTGGTTTATGGGGAAGAAGCTAATTTAATGACCACTGCATTGGTAGAGCCTTTATATTTTTGTTTATAAGTAGAAGTTTTAGAAGAGGAGTCATTTGATTTGTAATTGGGATTCTTACTATGCAACTTGACTTTGCCTTCATCTATAACATGAATCTCAAGTTTCTATGTCATTGTAAAAGCCTCATCAAATGTGTATACATTTTTTACCCAGAGTGTGGATGAGATGTGCTTACCACATGCCCTTGAGAATATCTTAATAATCTCAATTTGGGGTAAGGAGAAGGAGAGTTGATTGATCAAGCTTCTCTAATGAGTGATAAAATATGCAATAGACTCATCATCAAATTATCTGATAGAATAAAGGTATATTATAGAAACCTTTTTAGAAATGTTAATAGAGAAATGGTCTAGGAATATTTGTGTGAGTTGGGTAAACAAGAAAAGGGAGTGCTAAGGTATAGATATATACCAATCCAAGGTAGCATCTGAAAGACACATAGGAAATGTGTGAATTAGCAGTGCATCATTGTGCCCTATTAAATAATAAGCATGTCTAAATTCTTACAAGTACTATTAGGGGTCCTCTTTACTTTGGAAATGAGTAAATTTAGGGAATTCCTATTATCTTGGATAAGGGAGAATAGGCACAAAAGGATGGATGGGTTCATTACATATCTAATCATAAGATAACACATTCTTTAAACTAGAAATGGATGTCTCTAGATTAAACATCTTGTCCATCAGCATCATAATGAGGTCTGGAGGGGGATTAGTTTAGAGGATACCTCCTAAATTATAGGGAACCTGATAATAAGCATAGGGAGTGTATGACATAGCTTGATGAGGTTGTGTTGGGGAAACATAAGGATAGTGAGTCATAAGCTTGGTGCAAAAAGAAAAGGGGCTTATTTTATTGGGTTAGAGACTATGCTTTGGTTGGTTGTTGTTATACAGGTTAGATTATTGGCATGGTTATACTAGATGAAGGGTGAGTCATAAATCAGGTAATTATAAGCATGAGGGTAGATGGAATAGGTACTACTAAATTCTAAAATGGAGTAAGGCTTGATTGAACTAGTTGTGCTTGTGAAAGAAGGGAAGTCACACCAAGGTTTAGGTGGGATTGGGTAGTTGGTGATGCTAAACTTTGGACATTGTTTATAGTTGGGTTACTAATCAAAGTGGTGGTTTGGGTAACCATGGGGAAAATAGTGGAGGTAACTAAAATTGAAGTTGTCTCCATTAGAGAGGTTGGCATACCATAGATTGGGTCATCTAAAGAATTATAGGTTCAGCTCTTAGCAAGGTAATGCTAAAGGGCTGCCACATTATGATAAATTTTTTTATAAAAATCTTGATATCCATCAAGTAAAATGGGAATTTGGTTGGGTTTGGGATTATGCTTTATTTCTGAAGTATGATTCATGACAAAATCAACAATAATAGGGGAAGGTGGAAGTGATTTTTAGCTTGTGTAATTAGTGAGAATTTTGTCTTAAGTTGACGTCAATACCATACAAGAGGAAGTATAAATAGTCTTATTACTCTGTATTAGTGATAGAATAAGGAAAAACCAAGTTTAGGTGTAGGTAAGTGTGTTATTTTAGCTTGCTATTTTGAACCAATGAAAATTACATAGTCATTGATGTCGATAAGTTAACTGATGTCAGTAGAAAAAGTTTGCTAACTTTGGTGAATTAATCAATGTGAGTAGATAAATTATATAGATATCAATATATTTAATCGATGTTTGTAACTGAAATATCTTGGGAGATAGAAAATTTAATGTTTTAGAAACCTAGAAGCAAAAAATAGGTAAAATGATAGATGCAAGAGGTCTATGTAAGAAGGAAGAACACTTAGAAAACCTGAGATAACATGTTATACAAACTGAGTATTAGAAATAGTATTGATTTTGTGAGTCAATAAAAAAATTTCCTTACTAACTCCAAATAAAGAAGGCAATAGAAAAGCAAACTATAGTAGAAAATGAACATATATCCAGTAGCTATTAAGTCCTAGAGATTAATTTTTAGTCTTGTGTTGGCTTATGCCTTAATCAAATAGTGAAAAGAGAATTTGGTTATTGAAGGTACTATAAATCAATCTAGAGCTAATTTCAGTTTAGTATTAGTGCTCAAGAGGAAATCTATGTTATACCAGTTATGTGACTTGTTATAGGAGCTTTCTCTCTGCACTTCATAGACCTAGAGCCAAGCTAGGCCACTACAAAATATACCTTCTATCTAGAATCTATACTCTGCCAAAGAATGGAGTGGGTTTTCCCCTTGGTGGTCAAATCCAAGTAGGAAAGCAAGGTATGGTAAGGTGATCCACCAGGTGATGAAATCTTGTTGGGACTTTTATCAAGTGATTTTATATGTTTGTTTATGTGAATTTGATTTGGTTGTGTAGTATGTGCACTATAATTTATTCATAATGCTTGTATTTAACTAGGTGAGCTAATATACAATAAGCAAAAAATGAAATGCAATTAGTTTTAAAACCAAATCCAAAATGTTTAGATTCGAATGAAAATAAAGATGAAATAGGAGTAGAGAATGAAATTAAGTATCTTAATGTGTAAGCAAGAAGAAGTAAATAAGATATTCTTTTTAACTTGTAAGAAAAAAATGATAAATTGTTTTTAGAGGTAAAGAGAAGAGAAAGAAAATTTAAGTTTAATGTTTTTAAATAGAAAATAAAATGTTGATTTTTTTTTAAGAGAGAAGAGAAGAGGATAGTACAATAAATGAAATTTTAACTATAATTCACCTATATTAATGCTTAAAACAAGAAATAAGCCCAAGGAAAACTCTAGGGTCCCACTGGGTGTGCTAGAAATGTTTCACTAAATTTTGTCTATTTCAAGTCTAAAGAAAAACCAAAAAGAATGTTAGGGATAAGTGATTAGAATGATCATGGATTGGTTTGTGCATTGTATCCAAACATTGTGAACACTCCTCTTTGGCTAGGGAGGACTAACTGTAAGTAAGAAAGCACTACAACAAGATATTTGTTAGTAGATAAATGAGTGGGCTACCAAGCTATGTGCTTGTTCCAATAAGTGTGAAGCTTCCTTAGAGATGGCAGTCCACTTTTGAGATACAAAAGAGTAATAAATAATTAAAAGAGAGGTAAAAATAAAGTGAAAGAGAGATAATATTAACTTCATTAGTAACCTAAATTTGGTAGAGAGTAATAGACGATAGGTGGTATATTTTGTTTTTGTTTTAGAAGTTATTTGGATAGGTTTTGGAAAGGTTAGGGAATCCACAGTCATCGACGTCAGTAGGGGAGTGACTAATATTTTTTATAATGCCAAGGTTGATGGTGAAGGTGATCGATGTTGGTTAGGCTACTGAGTTTGGTAGGGGAAATAATTGCTTAGGATCTTGTAGAAGGCTTTTCTAGGTTTGGGAAATGGTTTTAATCTAGTTTGGGAGGTTGGGGAGAGTTATGAGAGAGAGAGAGTATGGTTTGGATAGATATGGTTAGAGGTTTGGTATGTTAGGTCAAGGGGAAACAAGCAAGAAATATTTATAACTCCCTCATGAGGGTTCACTCAGGAGTGCGTAAAGCAATACATAGTAGATATAAAGTGATAGTGGAAGTAAATACTTGAAGGACCCATAGAATAAGTGATGTACTTAGTTACAGTGGTCACTGAATGATAAGTGATAGATTGATGGATCTTATCAATTATTCCAAACTGATGGCCTAAATGGAGAAAACAAGTGGGTGTTATTGGTCCTCAAGAGCTTGGTTCTTGATCATGATTGACTCATGCAAGATAAAAGTAAGCTAGGATGTCAAAAGTTGAATGTTGAGAGATTGAATGCAAGTAATAATATATTTTATTGATTTCTACAGACCTAAACCTCAAGTTGGAGTTTAGATTATATCACAAATATCAGTGATCCCATAGATGTTAGCTGTGGGTTGACCGATATCAATGGCCCTAGAATAGGTAAAGCTTACTATTTTTGGCTTGTTTCTTGTTGCTCTTAATGCCAAATGTGGCACCCATTATAAAATGGTAAAAATAAGAGGTTAATAAGGAGGTAGATAATTAGGCATTTAGTTTTGAAGTGAGAATAAGTCTTGGGTAGTTAGGATGAGGGGACTAGGTCTTGAGGTGACTCATCAAGTGAGAATTAGTCATAAGGTGAGGTGGCCAGGTAAGGTGGTAAAAGGGGTTTTTAATAAACTTAATTAAATATTTTAAATTAATTAAATGTGTGAGGGGTAAAAGCATGGGTTAGGGAGGCTAATTATTATTATTATTATTATTAAAAAATGGGCTAAAAGGGGTTTTGACATAGGGAGTTACACACATGTGTGTGATGTAATTTTGGTGTCTACACTAGGATAACACCTCTTGATCATAATTGGTATTAAAATAGGTTTCATCATCATTTTTGACTTGATGGTCATATTTGATGTTGAGAGAAGTTGAGTATTTCAACAAATGGGCCTAAATCGCCCCTTTAGGGTCCCCCTATCAAATCTTGCATTTTATGAGGGTAAATGAGCCTCACCCAAATACCATCTTTTGTATCAATGGGAGGTTACTATAGATGTGTCTTTGTATGGTGATCAAGAGGTGTGGATGTGCCTTTTTATCAATGTTGTACATAGAATCCAAATATATCATTCACTAATAAATAATCAATCTTTAGCTTTACCAAGTAGTAATGTACATAAAATGGCAAGCCTAGGGGCTATTTGAGGAATCCTAAAACTCAAATAACTATGTCATCTTTATACAACTAGTAATCCCTGATGGCTATGATAGAGTTCTAAATTATATTTGAGAGTTGTGGCCTCAGAGTTTAATTGACTACCTAGTACACCACCAAGAATAAGTTGTCATAAATTCTTTAAAATGATAATGGAACTAGTGGGAATACATTTTGTATAAGACCACATGGATGCTTGGGATATTGGGAACCCACACAAGAAAGGCTAAAGGCTTAAATTAGAGCATCTCATAGATTATATTGATTAGGTAGCTCATCATTATAAGTGACCCCCATTTTGAGAATTTATAATGGCATGAACCAACTTGAGTTTGATCAATCTCCCAATGTTAGGGATGTCTGAATCAATCAAGATAATGTGTATAAGGGGTACACACAACATGTTGGCATGCTAGTAGTATGGTTCTCTAAATAGCTAGTTTAGTAGGATCATGCCTACTTAGACCTCCTTTTAGATGGTGTCGACTATGTAGGCATTGATATTTTCCTTGTTAACCCACTTAGAGTCAAGTTTCTCATACTAGTCATAGAGGACATCATATATCTAGCAGGTGTCCATCTAAGCCATCACTGTCATTTCATCTTATGATAAAGAGAAGTCTAGGAGGGAGTAATACACCTTAAAGTCATTATTATATATATTGAAAAGATGGTGATGAGATGTAGGTGATCAAACCCAATTATAAATAGTTTCCTATATACATATAGGCTTATGGAGGATGTTTCCTAATAAGTTAGCATAAGGAAATACCTCTAGTTTGGCCACATCTCTATGGAGTTTGCACATTTTTAGAACTAAAGGGTGTCCTCATACTCATCTATATGGTCATTAACATTTAAAAAATCATTAGGGACCTACTCAATTACTTTAAATATGTTATTGTAGTGTTTATACTTGGTTAAATTAGTAGGGAAAGTGGTGCCCTAGTACTTGGGCTTAGTCTTGGGGTTTCAGGTTGTAGCATCCATTATTGTAGGATTGAGGGAAAATTAGGATTCATTGGGCATTAGAGGCATATGATACATGGGTTCTATTTAAATTTTAAAGTAGGAGTCTAATATTTATTCTAAGGTAGTAATGTTAATGGTTAATGGGCCTCCCTAGGCTGTATAAGTGCATGCACGCATATACCTACATTAATGTCATTTGGTAACCCACTTACTGACAATTTGAAATTGATTTGGTGGATACATTTTCTCCATTTATTTATAAATATAGAATTGAATTTGGATCCCATGATCATCTATTTCCATATATATATATATATATATATATATATATATATATATATATATCAATGATGATGGGATGTTTTCAAAACTATCTAATAGTGTTCAAATTATGATTTTACTAATGCCCAACATCTAAAACATAGGATTTAGTTGATGATCCTCTAAGATATGTGAGTGTGTGCCTATTAGATGTTGGGCATTAAAAAAATCATAATTTGGACTCTATTAGATAGTTTTGAAAACATCCCATCATCATTGATATATATATATATATATATATATCAATGATGATGGGATGTTTTCAAAACTATCTAATAGAGTCCAAATTATGATTTTATTAATGCCCAACATCTAATAGGCACACACTCACATATCTTAGAGGATCATCAACTAAATCTTATGTTTTAACACATGTCATCCATTTATTGGTCCTCTAATTAATGTTTAATTCCTAGGCATGGTTGTATACTCTATGTCATTCCCCTATACTAGGTGATGTGTCTCCTAGGGACAAGTAACTTACATTAATTATAATTATAGTCTCATATATACTTCATTCTAAGCTTCTCAAGTTATAATTGGTAACTAGTTCATCCTTACACTAGATATATTATCTTCCCATTCATCTAAACTCTCCTGAGCTTTGACATATCTAATAAGTCTAACAAATTAGATACTCTAACTCCAAATTACATGGAAAATTCCCATTGTTTAGGCTCTTCAAAGATTTGACATCTCAAATAGGTCTAGGGGACTAACTGATCTGATTCCAAATGATGTAGTAGATTCCCATTCAACTGGGCTCTCTTGGGCTCTAGCATATCTGACAAGTATGGGGGACTAGTCAATCTAACTCCAAATGATGTGGTAGCTTCCCATTTATTCAAGATCTCATAGGCTCTTACATATTTGATAGGTATGGGGGATTGGCCACTCTAACTCAAAATTAAATAGAAACTTCTAATTCGATCAAGATATCCTAAGCTCAAACATCTCTAACAAGTTTGAAGAGTTGGCTGCTCTAAATCTAAATGATATGGTAGTTTCCCACTTGGCCAAGCTCTCCTAAGATCTGAAATCTCTAACACATCTAGGGGACTAGCTTCTCTAAATCCAAATGATGTGGTAGTTTCCCACTCAATTGGGATCTCTCAAGCTTTGACATTTTTGATAGGGTCTAGGGACTAGACATTCTAACTCCAAATGACATGGTAACTTCCCATTCAATTGGGCTCTGTGAGATTCACAAAATGATGAATTAAAAAAGAAAAACATAATATAATACATTAATATTACCTATTTTATACATATAAATTGATTTACCATGAAGGATAATGAGTTTGTTACTCTGGGAAGGGAACTAAACTCCAAGAAACCCAAGTGAAGATCAACCTACAATGTTAGTGACATGATATACTAAAAGAGAGCCATTAATAATTGAATAAATCAAGGAAATGTATATTATTAAGATTTGAGTAGGCATTAATGACAAGAACAAAATAAATAATTATAAATATCTAGTTCATGAAAGTTTTAAAAGGTCACCTTAGTTTGGAGAAAAGGGGGAGTGTTAGCCAAAACAAATGGTGACTTCCATGGGGAAAGTGATGAGAAGTACTTAGAACCTAGCTAGTTTCTATTTATTTCATTACTTATCATAAATATTATATAAGGGTCTTTTATTTTACATAAAAAATATGAGGCACTAAAGCCTCACAATAATAAACAACGTATTATGCTTCCACCCATAAATGGCCACCAACATGTATGAGAATTTATTTTCATTTTAATTCATTATTAGATTTCCTTTGAGTAATCAAGGTTAGAATAGTTATCAGACTTCCTCTAGGGCATTGTTGGTTGGATGAATTGGGTAAGGATGAATAGGGTATTTCTCTACTACCATATGGGTATCCATAGTCCTGATATAGATTCCTCTAGTCCCATTCATTGACTTTATCCACTTCCAGCCAAGATAGAAAGCTTATGGTGGAGATTTCCTATATAACCCTTTTGAGGTAGACTCGAAAGTTAGATTATACATGCTTTATTTATTCTTTTCTAAGTTTCCTAAGAATATATAATTATTTATTAGTCTTATCTGATATCTTCTAGAGCTATTATTATAAGTGCAACTTGGTGTCTATCTTAAGGTGTAGGTTGTTCTAAAATCCACCTATTTCTCTTAGAACCATTGGCCTATTAGACATGGGATGTCAATAATCTCTTTTTATATTCCAAGAATCACTTAGATTGAAGGTTTCAACCTAGGCTTTACTTTTTCCCATGAATCCTCTTGGGATTTGACCACCACTTGAAATAGTTACTAATAAAGGATGAACATAAGAGGAATAGTGAAGAATAAAGAAAGGGCCAGAGGGAAAAAATGCAACACAATATAAAATCATATAATATAAAAAAACACACTAAAAAATCAAACACATAACTAAAGTAGATATATTTAATATATACATTACCACCTCCTAGTTGTATTAATCCAAAGCTACTTTGAATGGGATACCTAAGAAATAATGCTTTAGGAACTATCTATTTACTAGAAATTGTAAGTCATTTCCCTAAAGATCCTTGAGATAAAAGGTGCCTAGTATTTTGGTTATCTAGTATGGGTTAATCCAGGGGAGATCTCATTTCAATTGTTGGCCTTTATTCTCATAAGCTTTGTCCTATTTCAAGATAAAGTATAAGATTCTGAAGGTCCTGTACTTTGGCCTATTGTTAAACCACCTCTTGATTTTGTCTTGATGCTTTATATTTCTCATAAAATCTTCATCTTAGTATTCTTCTAACTAAATTAGGTACAATATTTTGGAATTCACTTTGTCATTTGGTTCCATGAATTATTGCATGAAATTATAAGTAGGTATTTTGAGAGTGACTAGCAAGATCAACTCTAATCCATAGACAAGAATGAAAGGAGATATTTTGAAGTATTTTTTAACCTATTATAGTCTACCCATAAAGAAATTTTTATCAATGAGTGCCATTATATGGGATTATCTAGCTAATTTATTGATGGCATCGATTTAGTTTTTAATGGTAGATTTCACCAATCTATTCCCTTGTACGTAGTGATTGGAAGAGAAATTTAGTGGGATCCCATTATCATAGGCCCACTCTATAAATTACTTGGATTGAAATGTAGGGCCATTATTACATACTAAAGAAATGGGGACCCCAAAATGGGTGACTATGGCATTCTCTAGGAACTTGATGACTTTGGCAGTTGTGGTTTTTTTGGTTTGAAAATACCTCAAACCATCTAGTGTAATAATTCATTCTTGTGAGGATGAATTTATGAGAAAATAATGAATTAGTGTTAATATCCCCTATGAAATCTAATCCCCATTGTGAAAATGGTATATATTCTACAATAGGGTGTAGTAGCATTGTGGTGTGCATTTCCCCTTTAGCAAAGGTTTAGATTTGGTGATAGAAAAAAACATGAGTGTGAACATTTGTACATAGGTGGGCCAATAATAATGTACCTAGAGGACTTTGTGAGCCATGGTGCTTTCCATGGGATGATTGGTTCCTATTTTTTCAAGGAAACTTTCCATTATATCATTGGCCTCTTTTTGTGATACACATTAGAGCTAAATTCCTTCATGATTTATTCTAAAGAGAACTAATTTATTTAGAATATAATGAATTACTTTAAATTAGAGGGATTTTATTTACATATGGTTGAGTCTTGAGGGTGGATTTCCATAAATTAAAAAGTGTAGGACTGGGGTGTACTAGTCTGAGTGTCACTCCCTTTAATGGTCCAACTGGTGTATTATGACTCTTAGGTCTACCTCTATGATTAGCCGGGTGAGGTCTTGTCTCATGAATACCTTAGCTAGATTGATTTACAAGTCATAATATTTTAATTTCATCATCCACCATCATCTCCTCTTTCCCATCTCATTCTTCCCCAACATTTGCCTTATAACTAGGTATGAGGTAATGGCATGCACTCTATTCTAGAGGATGTAATACCTAAATTTATTCACTACCTTGACCATGGCATAGGCATGCTTGTCTAGGGTTGAATACCAGAGTTTGGAATATTTAATATTAGTGCTCATAAAATCCATGGGATTTTGTTTTCCTTCTAACCTCTGGGTGAGGTAGGTGGCAATGTTTTGCTCTTAAGTGAAAGGGCAAACATAAAAGTCATACATATAGTCTAGGTTGATAAGCACTAGGGATTGTATAATAATGTACTTTATATCCTATAAATATTTCTTTGATTTTCCTTGCCACTCCACCTTAGAATCCTGTTTCAACATTTCATTTAATGGATTCCAAATTTTAGAAAATCAAAAAATAAACTTACACACAAAGTTGATTTTTCCAAAGAAAGATTTTAGTTCTTTTTTAATGTTAGGTAAATGTAGTTTAAAAATTACATCTTCCCTTTTGGGGTTGATAGAAATACCTTCCTTTGTGATAATGTGATCGATAAGTTTACCTTTGGTGACACCATACTCTCTCTTCTTTAGGTTTAAGCAAATTTCATACCTTTTGAATCTTTAAAATACACTTTCTAAGTAGTATACATGATTTGACCTATATTTAGAGAACACAGTTAAGTCATCCATAAATATTATTATGCACTTACTTATTAGGCCCTCAAAGGAAAAGTCTATTTCCTTTTGAAAGTTTGCACTAACATTGTATTTCCCAAAAGGTATCCATTTATAAGTGAATGTTACCAACTTGATGGTGAAATTGGTCCTAGTTATAACTCAAGAATCCATTCAAGAAGGACATAATCTAGGACCCACTCACCCTTTGGATCACCTCATATAACAAGGGTAATGGGTATTTATCTTTATTTAAGGCCTGATTCAAATTCTATAAGTCTACACAAAGGTAAATTTCACCATTCTTCTTCCACACCAGGACCAAGTTATCCACCCAAGAGGGGTGGTGTATTGAGAAAATTATCCTTGTAGAGAGTAATTTTTGAAATTCTTTGTGAATTAAAGGATCCAATATTGGGTTGATCAGCCATTATTTGTCTAAAGGGTTTTTAGTTAAGTTTAAGGGGATGATGTGAGTAATTACTCTTGGTTTAAAGACCTTAAGGTCTTCATAGGCCCAAGTAATTACATCCTTGTACCTTATCAATAATCTCCATAATTTTTCCAATTTATGGTCCATCTAATATGAACCCATGTTAATTGTCTAAGGATTATATGTAGGGCTAAGATTAACAAGTTGATACTTATGGTATTAAAACTTAGGCCTTTTGGCCTAGAAGATTGGGTATAATGCATCAAATGCTTTTTCTAGTCAAATCATCCCCTTATGGATCTAGTTCCCATGAATTTTCAAGTTCCCATCCTTATCCAACTTAGTCTTGGGCTTGTATTTATCCTTTTCATCTATGATTTGGGCCTAAAAAATTCCCTCTTTACTGATGAATTTGATGATTTGATGGTCATATTCAAAGACCTAAAAGTTAGTCATGGTATCTAGTACATAAAGATAGGGGACAAGTTACATAGAGAAGTCACGTACCTTTTATGGTCTTAATTTACACTAATTGAGGGAGTTATTTAGGGTCTCTCCAACTAAGCCACACAAAGGGAACAACAAAAATCTATGGGTATCCTATAGTGAACTTGACCCTTTAGATAGGGATGGTTCCCTTGGGTCTATCACCTAAACTAATTTCTTTCTTGAAAAAGGGAGAGAAATAGACAATAATGCATGAAAGAATGTAAAAGGAGGTGATGCACCAAATTTTTAGACACTTACATTTGCACAAAACACACACTATCAAAAACTTTCAAATATATATACATACATACATACATATATATATATATATATATATCACTTTAGTCACTCTTTGACTAGATTTCACATAATTATTTCATAGAAAGGCATGATCTAACTATCAATTGAGTATGAGAGGGAAGCTGTCCACTTACAAACCAATAAACAAAATAGCTATTGCACTTAGAATGACCTTTAAAATCTACAATACACCTCATTAAGGTGATAAAACTTAGACAAAGGCAAAATAAAGTATATATTCACTTAACCAAATCAATGAATTCATAAAACACACTTTAATTCCACTTTTGAATGGAGAAATTTAGTCTGTATTGCATCAAATAGGTGTTATAGTACAAATCTTAGCATATCCTAGGCAAGACAAAATCATAAGAGTCTCTTATCTACCAAATAATGAAAATTATCAAAGAGATCCTTTCAAAAGGGAATTAATGGGTGATACATAGAAAAGGGGAAGCAAGAATAAATAAATGAGGCCTAATCACTTCTATGGAATCCCAACCACATTTTGATCAATTAGAAATATTTTTGAATTTTAATTATCCATTCATTAGCTCTAAACAATCTTTATAATCCCTTTCATTAGATTAGATACACACTAGAAGATAATAACTTGTTGAAGGTATTGAGTCATGATCTACTTGAAAGGGAAAAGTCCCCCAAAACCCTAAAACTACATTAAATGTTATGTATAAATTCTCTAACCTCCAAAATCTTCATATTATTAATGAGCACATAACACTATACATCATATTGATATGTTCCTTATGTTATCAGATAATCACTTGATCTTGTTGACAAGTGTCCCTTTTGACATTTCTTTCACAATCATAATTTTTCCATTACTCCTAAAAACTTTAATATAGGTCCATTATAGATGAAAAAAAATTCCCTATTGGTTTTCACATATTCATAATTATAATGAAGATCCATAGGCTAGGGTTTATTAAACATGAACAAGAAATAAAACCTACGTCTAAAATCTCTCGAGAGTTTTAGCAAAGCTTTAATGGTATCCTTGACTTTATATGGTTTGCTTTGGTAACCTATATCATATTTTATCTCACATTCATACCTTTACCTACTTGGGTTGTGAAATATTTTTGAAATCATGTGTCTACGTATGTGGAATTTTTGTGGGCTACTTATTTTATTTTAAAACTTGACCATTATCACCTCAAATTTGGTCTATTGATCTCCTCAGTAGTCTTTTGGTTTTGACCTTCATCATCAATCAATGATCCCTGATCTCTTTCTATATTTTTACATTAAATAGCCACATATTTATCCTCATGATCCTACTATCAATTTCATCTAGTTAATGGACTTGCACCATGTGGTAGCCTCATAGGTAATCTAGCTTATTAACATTTTGACCTTACATGCGCCATCAATCTACTTTATACGATTGAATGCATGTCATTAATATTCCTTATAATTGATTTAATGTGCATAATTTATCTGATAAGTCACCATAATCATGACACTTATCACCCTTGTATTTATCCTTAGGATCCTTTGATCTTTTGGCTTCAAGCTCACTATTGATATTTAACTACACAATTAAACATGCACCATAGATCTTCTTTGACCTAATAACCTCTTTGTATTTCCCACATACCATTGATATTTTCTCTAAGATCCTAAGATCATGCCACTTGGTATATCTACATTCAAGTTAAAACTTGTTAAGGATTTTTTTAATCCAAATAACTAGTTCTTGTGGCCTTAATTTGATGTCCCCAAACATGTCAAATTCTACTAGATCATTTTTTAAGACTTGTATCTTGAGATAGAAAACTCATCAAGACACAAAATTTGTATGAAATTATCATGGCTCATAATACATCATGTTCATGCAACTCTTCAATGTTGGATACCTTCCTAAGTATGATTTTTTAAATGCATAACTAAATATGATCTACACCATGTTGCATGGCATGCAATAATGGTTTGGTCCCTTAAAATTACCAAATTCACACTTTAAGCTTGGTTAAAGTGTTTCAAAATATTTTAAATGACAAGTGATCTTATCATAAAGTCTATCTACTCCTACCATTAGATCACTCTTCAACCAAGACTCTGCTTAACTTCTCTCTCTAGATCTAGTCAAAGTTTTGTGTGTAGGCCAAATTTGGCCAATATATTTTGTGGATCTATTTGGAATCATGCTTATTATTCTTGATAAATAGACCATTTACATGTCTTTTGGACTCATAACAATGATAAATATGATCCATGACTAGAAGAAAGCTTTTGACTTGAAATAAGACAACAATTATATCAAGACAAGGAAGAAAATACACAAAATAGGGAAAATAAACTAAACAAGTGTGTAAAACAATCAATTACTTGGGATAAAACATAATAAAACTAATGTAATAAAACAAAACATGGAGGAAAATAAACAACTAACTTTGTACAAGAAACCCTAGCTTCCTTAATAGTAATGTTTCAATGTATCCCATTGATTGGGATATGAATCTCCTCACCATCCATCTCTAAAATTTATAAGGCATTGTGGGATTCTTAGATGGATATTATGTATGGAACACTCCAAAAAAATTAAAAATTTATATGCCTTCATGCTTTATCTTTGTTCTCATCCAACTTGAGGACCAAATCCTTTCTTTGAAGCTATGTGAAGAAGCTTCTTGTCAAAGGCCCTTTTCACTTGTGCTTAATGGGATTCCATAGCTAACATGGACTAAATTAAAAAATATTATATCTCCATAAGCTTAACATATCTGATATCCATTTTTTCATTCTCAAAAAACTCAATTTGATGCATTAGTTCTAAAGCAAAAAATTCAAGAGAAATAGGTAATCTTGATTCCTTACCATATACCAGTTTATATGGAGAATTGGCTATTGATATATTATATGTGATCCTATAATCCTATGGAGTTTATTTAAACTTTAGATACCATGACCTATTATTGTATTTAATATTCTTTATTATGATCTTTAACAGGTTCTTATTATGGACTCAGTAAGGCCATTACATTGTGGATAGTAATTTGATGAAGTACTAAGATAAACACCATGTTAGACATCCCATTGTCTGATCCTAGTCCCCAAAAAGGCCATAAAATTTTCAAAAATAATGTTTCAAGGGACCCCAAATATTGTAAGAAAACCTTCATATAAATCTAAAACATTGGATTCATTTGCTTCTCTCAATGTTAATTCTTCTATCCATCTAGTGAAGTAAATTGTAGTAGCTAGTATCCATTTATATCATGAAATTAAATGGGAATTAATGAGACAAATAAATTACAATCCTCACTAGATAAAGGGCTGGTCCACCATAATTGGTTGGAGAGGTAGACGTAGGGTTGCAAGTTTTACTTTTTGTAGAAACATAACATAGTATTTGTAATTCCTAACCCATGCATGACAATCACCAAATATTCTAGGCCAATAATACACACCTCTCATGATATTAAGGGATATGGTAATTACTAAATAATTACCTCCACTTGTCCATCATGAAATTGCTCAAGCAGTCTCTATGTTTAGTTTGGCTTTATACATCTTAGAAATATTCCATTGATATCTTTGTTGAAAAAAATAGCATCAACAAGAAATGGAATTGATTACAATATAAAATATATTATTTTTTAATAATTTAGATGAGAGGGATAAATACCATCTTGGAGAGATATTACAAAGTCTTGAAACCAGTTGGGAGGTGAAGTATGATGAACTGTAACCTATGCATAGTTTAATACTAATACCACCTCATTAGCTTCTTATGAGTCTTAGGATAAATTCTCATAAAGTCCTTTACTGTTGATCAAATTTTTGACTTTGATTTCCACATCATACTTCATTACCTTAGTTATTCAACTAAATCTTTTCTCATTTATGTCTTTATTCAAGAGAAACTCTTTAATACTTTGATGGACAACCATTAGGTGTATCTTATTATTAGACAACAAGTATCCAAACTTCTTGTGAGACCTTATAACTTAAATTAAATATTTTTCAAAAAAATAGTACCTTGTCTCATCTTCTTCCAATCCTTGACTAAATAAGGATATTGTCTTCTCCAAATCTTCATGGTTCTGCTTCATAAGAATGCCTAAAAGGGTATCTGTGTTAGCGTAAGTTTATTGTAGGAGCACTAGATATGGCCTTATTGATTTCTTAAAAACTCTTTACCCCTTCCTTGGACCATTTAAAACTATGATTCTTATTTATCATGGTTGTAAGTGGCTTAGCTAAAGTGGAAAAATCTGAGATATATGTTTTTATAAAATTGATCTTCCCTAAGAATCTTTGTAAATCCTTCTTGTGATTGGGCAAAGAAAGTGAAATAATTGAATATATCCTTTTAGGACTATACTCAAACTATATTTTGAAATCACATGCCCAAGAATTTTACTTTCATGAAGTGAGAAGACACACTTTTTGGGATTTAGGGACATCCTAAATCACCTACACCTTTCAAACACTCACTTGAGGTGATCCACATACTCACTTGCATTCTTTGAGAACATTGTTATGTCATCTAAGTAAACAAGTATAAACCTATTAATAAATACATAGAATGCCATATCCATGGCTCTCTAAAAGGTTGATCCAACATTGGATAAACCAAAGGGCATCTTTATATATGAAAATGTCCCCCACTTTATAATGAAGGCTATTTTGAATTTGTCTTCCTCATTGACTAAAATATGATTGTAACCACTATATCTATACAACAAATAAAATCTCTCTAAACCTGAAACTAACTATAAAATTTGTTTCATAGATGAAAATGGATAGTGATCTTTAATATAAGCCTTGTTCAAATCCTAGAAGTCAATAGTTAGTCTAATCTCACCATTATTCTTCCATAATAAAATAAGGTTTGCCACCTAATTTGAGTGCTTGATTGGATAAATAATAGTGAATCTATGATCACATGAATCTTAGCTCCCAGCAAAGGCTCAAGTTTTGGATTAATAAGCCTTTGTCTTTGTCTCACTAGTTTAGTTTTAGTCTCTATCTCAATGGTGTGTTGAGATAGATTTGGATCAAATCCTTTGAGATCACTATATTTCCATGTGAACACATCAACAAAGCTTTTGCATCATTCAATGAAAACTTCCTTTTGTGAAGGAGTGCATACCTTACCCAACTTTAAGTTCCTACCAACTGTAATCTTCACATTGGAAAATGTTCTTCCTTTGTTGATAACAATAAATTTTAATTTCTAAACTAATCATCACCACTGGGTATGTTCTCAAGTGTGACCAATCCATTAGGCAACTTCTTATTTTTTAGTTACATAATTTGATCACCATACTGATGCAATAACTTTGATTGATTTCCTAAGGAAAATGTAGCCTCTTTATTAAGGTGTGGAGCTAAAAGCTTCAACTATTTGTAGACACAAGAGAGGATGCTGAAGAACCAGAGGAACCGGCATCAGCAGTATAATTGACGTCGGTCACAGACAGTGGAGAAGGAGACCGGCGACGATAGACAGTCGGCCAACGTCGGCAGCACCAGACAAGCAGGGACCAGCGTCGGTCGCTTGTGTATTTTCAAAACTGCTATTGATGAATAGTCAGTTAAGTGAAGTGAGTGTTTGCATGTCAAGTGACTAATTACAGTCACGAGCTTTGTGTCTAATTATTGTAACTAGAGTTCTATTTTTTGTAAGCATGGGATCCTATTTAAAGACCCATAAGGCATGTATTGTAATTATTCTAAGGCAAGTAAAAGCACTGAAGCTAACAAGGTCAAGGAGATCTACAGGTGTAAGGTCAAGGAGGTCAGCTAAAGCATTCAAGGAGGGATAATAGCTCAGGCTTTAGAGTTGTTGTGTTGAGCAAGAGAGAGAGGGAAGAAGGTCTTGAGGTGTGGCAAGCCTTTGAGGTGGAGGAAGAAGTGGCATCTTCCTTATTGTATTTTCTTCTAGTAGTATTTAATACAAGAGTGTGTATTGTCTCTCAAATTCTTTGTTGTCTCAAGTTTCTAGCTACTTTATCATTCTGGTATAATTCCATGTTTAATTGCATATAAGAAAGTAATCAATTGTGCTCTAATTGGTAGAGCTAGAGATCCCTTGACAAGTGGTATCAGAGCTACGGTTCGTAGGAAGCAGGTTATTGTTTTTTGATTATAGGTCATTCATAAGGTTTTCTGATTGAGTGGGAGTTCAGCAATGGCAGAAGAAAGTAGACTACTAATGGAGAAGTTTAACGGCAAGAATTATCAACATTAGAGGATGCAGATTGAGGACTATCTATATCAGAAAGATTTGTACTTACTGTTGGGTGGGGTTGCATGCAAGCCCACAAATATGAAGGATGAAGAATGGAACGTTCTTGATCAGAAGGCTCTCAGTTCCATAAGGTTGAGCCTTACATCATCTGTGATTTCTAGCCTATCACAGTGTAAGACAACGGAAGAGTTGATAAAGTCCTTGGCGAATTTATATGAAAAGCCCTCGACTTCTAATAAGGTATATCTTATGAAGTAGCTATTTACTTTGCAAATGCAGGAAGGTGGATTGGTACATACTCATCTCAGTGATTTCCATGGTTTGGTAAACCAACTAGCTTCAGTCAATATTGTTTTTGATGATGAGGTAAAGGCTCTCTTGATTTTATGTTCTTTGCCTAAAAGTTGGGATGGTATGGTTATGGTAGTAAGTAATTCTGCATCTGCTTCTAAAATCTTAAAAGTTGATGATGTTGTGAGTGTGATCTTGAATGAAGAAATACGCAGGAGAAGCATAGGTGAATCATCAGGGAATGCTCTAAGTGCAGAAAGCAAGGGAAGGCAAAGGGAGAAGGTTGAGCAAGGGAAATCAAGGTCGGGAAGGAGATCCGAGTCCAAAGGTATTACCTGCTGGTTTTGTGGAAAGAAAGGACATATGAAGAGGGAGTGTTGGTTGAGAGATAAAGAGAATCAACATGTAGGTATGGCAGAAGCAAAGGATGTAAATATTGTGATGCAGGATGCTCAAATACTTTCTTCAAATAGTCAGGTAGGATCATGGATTTTAGATTCTAGTTCATCATTTCATGCATCCCCAAATAGAGATTTGCTTTATGAGTATGAACAGGGAGATTTTGGAGTGCTCTATTTAGGGGACGGTACGCCTTGTCAGATAGTTGGCAAAGGGAAAGTGTAGCTGAGATTGCAGATTGACAACACGTGGGTGTTGAAAGAGGTCATGCATGTTCCAATTCTAAAGCAAAGTCTAATTTCTATAGGAAGGTTGGGAGATGAGGGATGCACAATAACCCTCACAGCGGATTCTTGGAATGTTACCAAGGGAGCACTTGTTCTAGCAAGAGGTAAGAAAGTAGATACTCTTTATCTATCTACTTGTATTACTGATTCTACTTTTGGTGTAGATTCAAAGATGTGGCCTAATAGGCTTGGTCACAATAACAGGAAGGAAATGGAAGTTTCTGATTCAAAAGGTATGTATTCAAATTTGGAAAGCCTAAATACAATTCATTGCAGAAAGAGGAAATTTGATGCTTTTGACAGGAACAAAGAAGCCTTGGTGTTTATGGAAGAGATGAAGGATAGAGATCAATCACAGGGGCTGAATAAATTTGAGCAGGGCAGCATAGATAGAGGTTTGACCCAAGAAGAGCTCACGGATGAAAATTTCATCACTTACAGGAACACACAGACACCGATGTCGGTAGCTTGGCACCGATGTCAATCATCCAGATACCAACATCGGTCATGTGCAGACCAGCAGGGTCAGTAGGTCAGGCAGGAGAAGTCTGATGTTGGTCACAAGGACTGACATCGGTAGGATGGACACCGGTGTCAGCCAGGGAAATGACGTTGACAGTCAGGGTCAGTGCAGGGAATTGACATCGGTCAGGAGCAGACTGGGAGATGGCCTAGATCGGTCACTGAAACGGATGTTGGGTGAATTAATAAGTCTCAAACACCCATGTGGAGGTCAGGAAAGGTATGTGAACCTCATATTCATTGTTCACCTTCTTTATATTGCTTACTGATAGTCACAAACTAGGAAGATGGAAGAAGCAATGCAGGTAGAATCCAGAAACAGTGGGAGCTTGGCATGGATGAGGAGTGTGAGTCCTTAGAGAACCAAATAGGTATTTGTTGGTAGTGTTGTCAGTTGGAAGGAAGCACTGGATAGAGGGATGGATTCTTGTTTTAGAGAAGAGAGTGGATGGACACATGAGACAGAAGGCTATGGTATATGGTCTTGATTATGCTGCAGAACAATGGAGGTTTGACCATTGTATTTTATCTTTACCAGGTTGGATAATATTAGCTACATTATCTTGTTACTGTATTGTGTTACTTTCTGTAGGGTTTCATATACAGGGAGTTTTTTCTGAGCTAAGGGTAGAGTTGGTTTAGAAGTGTGTCATGGAGAATTTGGGAGCAACAAAATTCTTGTGGCATAAGATACAGGTATTACATCAAATGTTTGCATGGTGGTTGGTCTTCAAGAGTGATGTTGAAGAGGGATACAGAGCCTAAAGAACAAAATAGATGGTGTACAGGTACAAGTACAAGTTGCGGTTGTTTATCTCCAAGTGGGAGATTATTAAGGTGTAGAGCTAAAAGATTCAACTATTTGCAGACACAAGAGAGGATGCTGAAGAACCAGAGGAACCGGCATCAGCATTATAACCGATGTCAGTCACAGACAGTGGAGAAGGAGACCGGCGATGACAGATAGTTGGCCGACATCGATAGCACCAAACAAGCAGGGACCGGCGTTGGTCACCTGTGTATTTTCGAAACTGCTGTTGGTGAACAGTCAGTTAAGTGAAGTGAGTGTTTGCATGTCAAGTGACTAATTATAGTCACGAGCTGCGTGTCTAATTATTGTAACTAGAGTTCTATTTTTGTAAGCATGGGATCCTATTTAAAGACCCATAAGGCATGTATTGTAATTATTCTAAGGTAAGTAAAAGCATTGAAGCTAGCAAGGTCAAGGAGATCTATAGGTGTAAGGTCAAGGAGATCAACTGAAGCATTCAAGGAGGGATAATAACTTAGGCTTTAGAGTTGTTTTGTTGAGCAAGAGAGAGAGGGAAGAAGGTCTTGAGGTGTGGCAAGCCTTTGAGGTGGAGGAAGAAGTGGCATCTTCCTTATTGTATTTTCTTCTAGTAGTATTTAATACAAGAGTGTGTATTGTCTCTCAAATTCTTTGCTGTCTCAAGTTTCTAGCTACTTTATCATTCTGGTATAATTCCGTGTTTAATTGCATATAAGAAAGTAATCAATTGTGCTCTAATTGGTAGAGCTAGAGATCCCCTGACACTCTTCTTATAAGAACCTAACAATTTAATTGTCATCTTTAAAAAAAATTCAATTCTCTTTATTATCTAGAATATAAGGCCTTACAACCACCTTAATGTGTGACTAAGTCTTTTCACTTTTTATATTAGTTGGGATACTAAATTCTATCCCAATGGTAGCCAATCTATCTACATGTTTGTTCTCATCTCTTGGTATGGACTGAATGTTAAAAGCCTAAAAATCCTCAAGTAATTCCCATAACTTATGATTTTAAGATGTAATAAATAAAATTTTGCATATATTAAGACCTCTTACTAGTGAAATACAAGTTAACTATTACCAAAAACTTATAAGGAGTTGACTTTCATGTTACTAGCCCATTGAAAATAATGCACTAATGCCTAATAATTTATAACATTTTTGAAACAACCAAAATTAAATTTAATATAGGATAATTACCTTTGATTTGTTGTAATAATTAACATCATTCCATCCTTATTAATTTTCTTTTTTTATGCATAAAATAATAATTTCATAGATCATCACTAGACTCATCATCCTTCATCATAGCTAGAATTGGTGCATCATTCTCATGAAATAAATTAAAAATAATTCCCCCTTATTCAATTATATTATAAGGATCATGATAATGAAAATTAAATTCCCACTCATCAAGGAATAAATATGGAACTCCATATAAAGGTGATTCATCTTCCACTCCACTAGTTTCTAGTACCTCATTTGAGATGATATAGTTAGTGTTCACCACACTTGGCATATATGCTCTAAATGGAAATGTGAAATAAGTTTAGAATATATTTTAAATTTGGTATCATACCTAGTTATAAACACCAAATATGTCCAATCAGATGATAAGTATCCTCCAATATTTGAGGTGAAATCCCTTGAAAGATACATGGCAAAGTAGGGAGGCAAGTCCACCACAACTACATCCTATTGAATGGTAAAATTGGGA
Organism: Torreya grandis; assembly: GCA_037957365.1. Lineage (NCBI taxonomy): Eukaryota > Viridiplantae > Streptophyta > Pinopsida > Cupressales > Taxaceae > Torreya > Torreya grandis. The sequence goes on from JARHVA010000414.1 coordinate 3,754,375, forward strand.
CAAGCATGTAGTGTCATATTCAGATTTTTAATAATGCCTATTTTATTTTTTGGTGATCCATGTAGTTTTAAAACTCCTTTAATATTTGGTTCATAAATAAGACCAAGCTTGTTTGCAATTTGTTTAGGCATAATAGTACTATTGGATCCGCTATCTACCATATAGTTATGAGCCAAAGTGTCACTAACTATCAAAAAGAGATATAAAGGAAGATTTTTATTTTATTTTACCTTAGTTTTGTCCACCTTTATCATATTATGTCCCTGATGTACTTTTTGCTTACTTGGTTGGTATGAACTAGTTAGGACAACACCTTCTTTCTCAACTAGTTTTTGAGGCAATTTGAGATCTAAAACATCTTAAATGAGCATATACTTTTGTCCTAGAATAGAGATGGAATTAAAAATTATAATTATGAAATTATACATCTTCTTTTGATCCATTATATTTAATTAAGCCCCACTAACTTCTAGTTACACTTTTTGAACCATTGGTTGCTCTCAAACTTAAGGTATATGAGGGACTTTCCAAACTTCTATATTCTAACTTTTCTATGTTGCAAGGGGATCAAGTTGATCTTTTTTACTCTTGGAAACAACATTAGGAGTATTTAAATCATTACTCACATCTTTAGCCTCATCAATGGCTCTTCTTTTATCTCTAGTTAGAGTTGCAACTTGAATAATTACATTGCAAGTCTCACCACCCTAATTGAATGCAACATGATCATCAATTTTCTAATTCACATTTATAGAATTAGGTTTCCATTGAACCCTTTTATATTTTAATTATGGTTGATGACATGTCTCTTGGTACTGAGTTCCTTGAAGAGAAAACTCTTCTTATGTCATTTGTGGAATAATAATTTTTATGACACTAAATATTGGTTTTACGAATCATGGAGATTAGATGGTTTCCAAACTGAATCTTGCATCAATTTATTTTAGGGAGGTGTGGGAATAATAAATCTTTAACTTGAAGGTATACTAAAATCAAGAGCTGCATATGGTTTAGCTTGAGTTATGGCTCTTTGTGGTTAATAGGGTAGTTTATTTTCTTTGAACCCTTGATAATTAAGCCTTTGATCTCTGAATGGATGATAGGTCATCTTATTTTGATGTTGATAAGGCCTATTATCCTAATATTTCTATATTTTTAGTTTCACTATTTCATTCCTAAAAGATTGTAATTAATTTTTTCACTCTCCAAGTTCATTGGCTTTACTAGAAGGGTTGCAATTTAATATTTAGGGGATGGAATAGGAGCTAAAGATGGGATTTGAGGAACTTGAGGGACTGGTATAGACTTAAATTCTAGAAATATAGGCATTAAAGGACTTGGAGAGAGCTTATGAGCTTGTATCAAGGTGTTCTCTACTTTTGTTACAACCTCATATGTGTCTAGAAAAGTGATACCACCTACTGACTATATCATGACACTAATATAAAAATTGAGGGATTTCAGATAGTAAAATAAGGCATATTCTAGGGATGGTCTGATTAATATAGGTATTTTGGTCCATGTCTTTTAGAATCTGAGGTTAAAATCAGAAATGAACTCATAAGGAGCTCTATTTATGGTAACTAGTTATTCAACTATAGATAGGTGATTAGACTTGTCCTTAAATTATCTGACTAAGGATACACCTAATTCATCCCACGTAGTAAAGGAATTCAATGGGAGATTTATATACCACTGCAATGCTTTTCCTTTGAAGGACGTAGTAAGTAGTCTAATAACTACATTATCTTGAAAAAAATTGTGAACTAAACAAATGTTGATAACACCTTAGATGTGTTCAATAGGATTTATTTTATCCAAATAAGAATGGGATAATATTAAGGTTAGACATAGCGATGACATCAAAATGGGTTCAATTTAGAGGACTACCCCTATTGAATGAAAAAAACACTTGATTTTGGATGGCTAATTAGATAGTGGGGATTGTGTTACTTAGGATAATAAGATGACTAGGAGATGAATATTTTATTTGAGGATAAGGTCTTGTCCTACTAAACCTTTCTATTTTATATGAAGTAGAAGCCAAATCAATGAATTCTAGAGTAATACCTTTACTTCTTGACCTTGTAGTAACCTTTGGCATGAGATTTTTACCTAGATAATGCCATGATCTCTATAAATTGAAGAATCTTTAGCTTTTGATAATGATGAATGTCTTTTTATACTAAAAATAATTCTCAGCTCCAAAATTTAGTTATGCCAAGGATAGTGGGTCCTATTGGGCATGCCCAAAATTATTGTGGTCTTAATTTGCACCTATGGAGGGAGTTCTTCAAGATCTCTCTAACTAAGACACACAATGGGAATAACCTTAGGATATGGGTATCATATAGTGAGGTTGAGCCTCCAAAGAGGACTGGTTCCCTTGCATGTATCACCTAAATAGTTCTTTTTCTTAGGAAAGGGAGAAAAATAGATAATAATGCATGAAAAAATGTAAAAGGTGGTGATGCACCAAATTTTTAGACACATAAATTTGCACAAAACACAAACTATTAAACACTTTCAAGACTATAAATATCATTTTTCTCACTATTTGATAATATTTCACATTAGTATTTCATAAAAAGGCATGATCTGCCTATCAATGAATTCATAAAACACACTTCAATTTAGCTTATAAATGGAGGAATTCATTATGTATTGCATCAAATAGGTATTACATTATAAATCTTGGCATAACTTGGGCAAGATAAAATCTTAAGAGTCTCTTGTCTCCCAAAAAATGAAAATTATTAGAGAGAGCCTTTCAAGAGAGAATAAATAAGTGATATAAAGAAAAAGGGAAGCATGAATCAATAAATGAGGCCCAATCACTTTAATGGAATCCAAACCACTTTTCAATTGATTACCATTAGGTCTACATTTCAATTATCCATTCATTAGCTCCAAACATTCTTTCTAATCCCTTTCATTATCTTGGATACACACTAGAAGATAAGAACTTGTTGAAGGTGTTGAGTCATGATCTATTTGAAAGGTAAAAGCCCCCCAAAACCTTGAAACTACATTGAATACTCTATCTATATTCTCCAACCTCCAACCTCTCAATCTTATTAATGATCACATATCAGCATGCACCATCTTGATATGCTCTATATGCTATTAAATAATCACTTTATCTCCTTCACTAGTGTCCCTTCTGACATTTCTTGCATAGTAACAAGTCCACCATTATTCGTACAACCTTGAAAATAGGTCCACTATAGATGAAAACCAATTCCCTATTGGTTTTCATATAGCCATAATTGTAATGAAGACTTATAGGGTAGGGTTTCTTGAACATGATTAAGACATAAAACTTAAATCTAAAATCTATTTAGAGGTTTAGTAGAGCTTTAATGACATCCTTAACTTTATAGGGTTTTCTCTGATAACCCAAATCATATTTGATTTCGCATTCATACCTTGACCTATTTGGGTGGTGAAATACTTTTTAAATGATGTGTTTACCTATGTGGAATTTACATGGGATGGTTATTTTATTTTAAATCTTGACCATTGTTTCCTTGGTGTTTTCATCTCATCGCCCTTGGAACTCAATAAAATTTTCTCCATCAATCTCCTCAATAGTCTTCTAGCTTTAACCTTCATCATTGACTATTGATCCATGATCATTTTCTATATTTTTCCACTTGTCATCCCCATTTTTATCCTCAAGTTCCTTTTTTTAGTTTCATATAAATAATTTTCTTGCACCATATGGCAGCCTCACATGCAATCTAACTTATTAACATTTTAACCTTATGTGCATTGTCGATCTACTTTACATAATTGAATGTATGCCATTGATATTCCTTTTAATTTATCAAATGCACACCATTTATATAATAAGTCACTATGATCATGACAATTTTCACCCTTGTATTCATCCTTATTATCTTCAAACATTTTGACTTTAATCTCATCTTTGATCTTTAACAACATGATTAAACATGCACCATAGATCTTCTTTGACTTGATGACCTAATGGTATCACCCATGTGTCATTGATATTTGCTCTGAGATCCTAATATGGTGCCACTTGGTATCTTTACATTCAAATTAAAACTTGTTAAGGATTTTTTGAATCCAAACAACTAGTTATTATGGAATTAACTTGATTTCCCCAAGCACGTCCCATTCTATTGGATCATTTTTTAAGACTTGTATCTTGAGATAGAAAACTCATTAAGACACCAAATTTGCAAGAGATGATCATGGATCATAATACATCATGTTCATGTAATTATTCAATTCTAGATACCTTCCCAAGTATGCTTTTAAAATGCACAACTAAAGCTAATCAACTCCTTCTTATATGGCATGCTATGATGGTTTGGTCCCTTAAAATTTCCAAATTCACACTTTAAACTTGATTAAGGTGTTTCAAAACCTTAAAAAATGATAAGTAACCTTATCCTAAAGTCTATCTACTCTTCTTACCATCAGATCACCCTTCAACCAAGACTCTTCTTAACCTCTCTCTCCAGATCTAGGTAAAGTTTTGTATGTAGGCTAAATTTGGCCAAAAATAACTTAGTGTCATCTAGAGGGGTTAAATTCACCATAGCCAATGCTAATGAGTCTATTACCTAGTTTTCATCTTAGGGAATAGGGATGATATTAAACATGTTTAAATTTTCAATCAGGCTCAAGCTCTATGTTTATACCTTTTGAAGTGTGATAATTTTTATTGAAATTTGGTTTTGATCTAGTTGACCACTAGTTAAAATTCATTGAATACTCTCAATTAATTAACCTTATGTCTTGATCCAAATTATAATCCTAGGATTAGAACTTTATATTCTACCAAGTTATTTGTGTAAAGGAACTATAGCTTATAGGATGCTAAATGTTTTCTCCCTAAAGGATATATAAGAAAAACACTCACCCCACTACCTTATTTGGAGTTAGATCCATCTCATAAAGACATCATAGGCCAAATAGACCTAGGTTGTGACTAGTTTGGTTTTTTGGAGGCTTAGTGCTTAGTGTGTAGATGTCTAGGTCTGAGGAAACTAGGTTAATATTTTAATTAATATCATTATAGTTAGTGATAATGTATTTCATGCTTGGATCCCTATCTAATAATATCTAGTTGATTACTCGCCTCCATGAAAACCACATATGGGATAAATCTATGGCCATATACCCATTAAGGGCTTTAGACCAATCTATGTTGAGGAACATACCATAATATTTTAGGATGTCAACCACTTGAATTTTATAAAGTGTTGAATCATAGTTTTAAATTATAATTAGATGTGGATTTTTAACAACTTTCCTATCACATTCACCTCTCACTTTTCCAATTTGACCTCTACCTTACTTTATTTAATGGGAGCTATACTAATTTATTGCATATCCCTATTGACATCACATTAGCTGAGGCTCCAAAATCTACTAAGAAATTATGCATATTCTTTCCAAATAATAATATAGTCAAAAGGAATGGGGGAACCTCCATTTTATTCTTGTGGATAAGCACATTGGTGTATGATACTCTCAGTTCTGGTTTGGCCTTTGGGGTCATATTTTGAGTCAAAGACTTTAACAAAAGGTCTCACTTCTCTATGATTGGAAAATCTTATGAAGGGAAATGTCAGCTTTGATTTTATCTATATCTTCCAATATGTTGTAACCCATTTTACTTTATAATGGTGAGGTTTCCATAGGTTCCTTATGCTCTTGAGGTCTTGGAGGTGGAGGATCATTCCTAGCATTTAGGTCTGGTAGGGTTGCACCATTATTTAGGGGGCTCAAGGTAGTAAGGGGTTATTATTTTTTCCTAACCTTAAGGTCATAATTTCTCATTTGGAATTGATGAAATACTTTCACCCCACTAATACCTTCCTCTAGCTCATTTTATTCTTGGCTAAGGAAATCCAAGGTTTCAAATATCATAGTATTACTAGGGGATTTACCCAAGTTAGAGGATTCTAGATGATTGAGGTCTACCTCATATTCTTACATTTCCTTTTGGAAAATATTGAAATCAAAATTGGACTTCATGCAATCTATATGTCCATGTCCTATTGTATAATGCACTTGACACTAGTTGGGTAAGGATATCTCAAAGATGTTGATCTTAGGGAGCCTATTGGTTGAAGGTTATAGAGAATTATTAGGGTAGTTATATCTCTTGTTTGGCCTTTTATACATGAAATTATTATTGGATCTTTCTAAATTAGAATTTATCATCTATCTTTACAGCCCTAGGAAGTCATTTCTGAGCTTTTATACCATTCACTGAATGACATATAGCTCAATTTTAGGGGACTCTTGAGGCCTATTTTGGGTGTTGTTATCCAAAGTTAACATCACTTGATGTTGAGTGTTAGGAATTAGATATATAACCCCTAGGTTTAGGAAACCCATTTGTTGGTTTGAAGTGGTATGACCTAGTGGAATTTGATACACTACAGGGAGTAGTTGAAGGATAGTTTCATTCTAGTTAATGATAGGTAATAATTTCAATGCAAGCATTTGTGGTAGCATTCTAGGAGGAGGGGTCATGGTCTAACCCTAAGGGTTCAATTTACTATACACTTTTATGACCCCTAAATATGCTAAGGATAGGTCTATTATATCTATGTGTCTTCTTAGGAACATGATCATCCAAGGATTTACAACATTCTTATACATTTCAAGTGCTAGTTTAGGTTGGGTTGGTACAGTATAATTACCCATATGGAAATATTTTCTAACCTAGCATTGAAATTTCTAATGGGCTCATTGGGATCTCTCTTGATATATGAAAATTAATGGTACAAGATGTTGGGTTCTATTAATTAATCAAATTGGGTGAGGAAAGTAGAACTAATGTTTTTCTCAACTTGGTATAGAGTATTTGGGAAGGTTTAATAACCTATTATAGGTAGAGTCCATTAGGGTAAAAGGGAATAGACTATATGCCACATCCTCATGTTCTACATTCAAGAGTCTCAAGGTGATCTTATAAGAGGTTATATGTTCCTACATAGTTTGTCATACACCAAGGGTGAAATGATTAATATACCTCTCAAGGTTATTGTATAGATCATGGATGACTCTTGAGACATTAATGGTTGAGCCAACTAATGAGGATATCTTAGGTTACATATTTAATAAAGGATATAGAGATGAACTAATAGGAATCTTGGTAGTTATAGGTTCATTGGACCTAGGTTTTCTTTGTAAAAATAATGGGAAATTACTAATATACCTTGGTGAGACCCAACCCTTATAAAAGGTGAACTAGTTTCTAGGATGCTACACAATCAAATAATGGTTAGCGTGTTATTAATATTAAAAAAAACTCAACATATTTATAAAATGAACTAAAATCAAATAAATCATGAATTATTTTGAGCCCTCCTAGTGCCAACTATTGTTCACTCTCATCTGCTCCTTACCATGAGATGCCTATGAGATTAGGGCATTATTTAAAAATGCAAAGGTGGGGATAACTAAAATATATTTTCCTCTAGTTTATGACTAATTTGGGATTACCATAAGGCATGACTACAAGTATTGGAATTCAAAAATAGACTCTATGTGAATAGTCTCCAAGAGATGCACTATTAACACTAGAAGTTTAATACATTATACTTCACATAAGTTAAGGATAGTTATGAATGATTGATTATTGGGATTTTTATTTATAAACACAAGGGGAAAAGGGGAATTTTAGACCCATTAACCAAACACAAAAGAGAGGAAAGTGTAAGGTAGAGAATGGAAGCCTCTAGGTCTAAAATGAGATCAATGCAATGGTCATTGAACCTAGTGAGTGTGCCATAGTTATACCACTATAGACCAAGTTTCACTAAAGTTATACCTCTAAAAATATACAATGGGAAGAGTCTAAGGGAACCAAGATTATGTATTTAATGCAAATTCTAGTAATGATGAGTACTAGGGGTTTATTGTCAAAAACACATAAACACCATATGAGAATTTATAACTCGACACATAAATTACCATCACTACCAAAAGAGAAATTAAAGAAATCACATAGAGATCACAATTACTAAGCACATCATAACCATGACATACATAAAATGAGAAGGTGTTAATCTAATTTACCTAGCATTAATGATCATTTAAACATGAATATGAAAGAAACTTAAACACATAAGAGACATTTTTGTATAATAGGTATTGTAATCATTAAAAGATTGAAATGCTTCTATAATAATCAATATAAGTTGCTATTATAGTCTAGAGTGAAGAAGGAAATGCAAGTGAAATCCTAGAATAATCTAACAAAACTTTTGAGTAATTTTTTGTCATCCCCTAAAATAGAATATGACTTTTTTATAAATAGATATGGATTGGGACTCACCTCCAAAAGACATGAGGATCCAATCCTAGGCCACGATGGCCACTCATTATAGTTAAAACCATATTTCAAAACTTGAACCAAAATAGAGCCCTAAAAACCCACAATAGATCTATGGGGGACTAGTAGTTAACATGTGGAGGTGACTAAGAGGGGTTAGATCTTAACTAATTTGACTAAGAACTCATATATTCTAATGCAGATAATACGAGGTCAAAATCCTTGTCCATCTTATCCAAGTTCATTTGAGGCTCTATGAAGATCACCTCAGCCTAAGCTACTAGTCTTAGGAGATCTAGAAAGATGCTTCTATTGAATATTAGACTCTATAGACTTGGTTTATGCTCGTATTGGATTGAGTTGATAGGTATATCACCACCCATGATCCTTATTGGTTTGCCTTGGCCAATTTTTCCCTCATAACCTAGTTGAATTGGCCTATGTAGACTTTGAATCCCCTTGGTCAAGTAAAGTGTCATCTAGGTGGAATAACATAGATAAATTTACCTTTGTAAAGTATCTCAATATCTTCTTCTCACTCTCTTCTAAGGGATTTATTGTAGTGTGGGATAAGGATAACCACTCTTCCATGACTACTCTCATGTTCTTAATATAAGTTTGGTACAACCCAAAATTTGAGGTTGGAATTAGTTTGAGATCTTGGAACATTCCTTTATTAATGACTACTTATAGCATCTAGCACTTCCCATCAATTTCCATGATCATTCATGTGTCTATTGTATAATTGTGTCAGTCTCAAATCAAGTACCCACTACTTTTTGAAGCATTGCAAAAATTAGTAGGATGTCATTCTTGACCTTATTAATTAGTCTAATAAAGAACATACTCTTCACTTTAGCCTTGAGAGTATAGACTTAGAATTGCATGTCCTCTAAGAGCTTCCTGTATATGTCATGGGTAGCTCAAAGGATAGATAGTGGGTCCTTGGCCATCTTCTCCACTATAGTATCAATATTCACCTTGGTGAGGGAAAATAAATCATAAGGGGTATACCCTATCATTTTGTTCCCCTAATGGATGAATATATGAGTAATCATCTTATCCATGATATTGTAGGCTTTTTCAAAAGTCCATTATACATCTAGGTCACCCTAAACATCTATCTATGGTGAATGTGACCCCAAGACCATCCCTTGGGTTATAGGGGGTGTGAATGAAATGGTGGTGAAGGGAAAAGGATGAGGTATATGGGATGTGAAGGAAGTGGAAGTAGTGGAGGTGGAGGGGTTATGGGTGTAAAAGGAGGGGGAATGAAAAATGAGGCCCATAAGAACATTATATCTCACCATTATTCCTGAGTAAGGTTCACTTGAGGTGGGATTGCCATGGAAATGGGTTATGGAATAATATGGATGATATGGGTTCATTAAAGGCAAGGATGTTGGGGGCTTAGTTAAGGGAGAGAGGGGATCAAAGATATAATCATTCATCTATTGATATCAATAATAGAGGAGTTTTGAGACTTGTAAATTAGGTGAGATTGGAGTAGAAGGCCTTTGAGCTAAAGATAGAGTATGGGTAACCTTTAATTTATTCTTTGGCCTCTTTTTGGTTCAGATTTTGGTGCTATGTTGGATTGTCTAGCTAAGATGATAGGGGCTATAAGGGTCAATAGATGACCACTTAAAACTATAGAGGGGAGGGTCATGCTGACTAGAGTGGGGACAAAGAGGGTCTCTACTAGAGGTACTAGGCTTTTAAATTCTATAGTCATGTATGTTATCAAAGGCATGCTCAAGGGAGGCACTAGGGATAATCCAAGCAATGATATGGGAGGAGTGAAAGGGAATGAGTAAGTAAGGATGCTCAAAAGGACTAAGGCCAAGGTTACTTGGGTGAAATATGGAGGGGAATTAATGGTAAATATAAGGGGTTGAGATGAACTAGTGGGAATCAAAATAGAGAGTTAGAATAAGGTGGGAACAAGGGGTGGAAGGGAAATTGGAGGAGATGGAATACTGAGCAAGGGAAATTAGATAGGCATATATTTGGTGCATCATTTGGTCTCACTCTCAATCTAAAAATTACATCAAATCTCAGAGGCTATGATGTTGATGATAGAGTGGGTTGTGTTTGGACTATCTAACATCATGTAGTCCAAGATCAACTCTAATTTAGCCTAGTTACTATCACTATCATAGGTTGTGGGGGTAGAAATAGAGAAGAAACAATAGGATTTTGAGGTAGAGCATGATGAGAAACTAGAGGAGGTGAAGGCTAAGATGGAGTTTAAGGAGTTATATCCATTAGAAAAAGTAGAGCTAGAGCTGGAGCTAGAGCTTGAGGAGGAGAAGGTAGTATGATTCCCTATAAGATTATTTGAGAGATGGATATAGCTATTGGAATTAGGTCTTCCACATACTATGTAGGAGATAGAGGAGTTGTGGAAGGGCCTTCCTAATCCTTCTCCCCTTTATTCTTCTTCTTCATTACTATCTAAGATAACACCCTTTGGTCATTGGTGGGGTTTAATTAGAGATCATCATCATCTTTGATTTAATGGTTATATTTGATGTTGAGTTGGGTATTGTGCCAAAAGGGCCCAAATCACCCCTTTAGGGTCTTATTTCAAAATCTTACATTTTACAATGGTGAAAAAATATCACATGGCCACCATATTTTGTATCAAGTTATATTTCTTATAGACATTCCCTATGGTGATTAAGAGCTAAAAGCATGAATTTTGATAATGATGGATGTATAATATTAAGATGTTGTTTACCAATTGATAGGCAATATCTTATTATTATTAGTGATCATGTACATATTATGAAAAGTGTAGGGGGTATTGGAGGAATCCTATGACTTGGATCACCATGTCATATTTTTACAACTAGTAATCCCTGATGGATGTGATAAAGTCCAAAATTATCTTTGAGAGTCATGAATTATAACTTTATTAAATTCTGAAAACATCATTAGTAGAAGTGGTCACAAACATCTTAGACATGTTAGTGGAATTGGTGGCCATAAAGTTTATAGAATACCCATGTGGATGGGTCAGACACAAAGATCCCATGTAAGAAAGGATGAAGGCTTAAATGAGATCATCTAATGGACTGCATTGAGCAGGTAGCTCATCATATAGAAGTCACCCCCATTTTTAGTGTCTTTAATTGTGTGGACTAACTTGAAGTTGATTAAGCCTCAAATTTAAGGGATATTTGAGTGAGTTAGGATCATGTGTAGAAGGAGAAGCCATAATGTGTTGACATACTAGTAGTATATATCTCTAAATAGATAGTTCAATAGGAGCATGCCTACTTAGACCTCCTTTCAAAAGCTATGGACTATATAGGCATTGATATTTTCCTTATTAACCCACACAGAGTTAGGGTTCTCAACCTAGTCATGGAGGATATCATAGATCTAGTAGGTGTCCATTCAAGCTGACACTATCACTACATTAGATGATAAATATAAGTCTAGGAGGGAATAGTACACCTTGAAGGCATTCCTAGATATATCGACAATTTGGTGCCCATAGGTGGGTGATCACACCCAATCATTGATAATCTCTTTTACATAGATAGATTTATGGAGGATATCACCTAGTAGGACAATATAAGGAAATTCCTTTGGTTTGGCCATAATTTAATAGAGTCTACACCTTTTTTAGGACCAAAGGGCATCTTTGTACTTATCCAACTAGTCGTTAGCATAAACAAAATCCTTAGGGACCTACTCAATTACTTTAAATATGTCATCATAGTGTTTATACTTAGTTAAAATAGTGGGGAAAGTGGTGTCCCAATACTCAGCCTTAGCTTTCATGTTTGAGGATGTAGTAGCCATTAGAGTAAGATAGAGAGAGAATTAGGAATCTTTGGGCATCAAAGGCATAAAATATAGAGGTTTTTTTATAACTTTAAAAGTTAACAGTCTGAGATTTTTTCTAAGGAAATAATGGTAACCATTAATGGGCCTCTGATAGGATTTATAAGCACATGCATACATCTCATTACATTAATGATATTTGGTTTCCCACTTGCTATGAATTTAAAATTGAGTTGGTGGCTATATTTTCTCCCTTTATTTATAAATCTAGAATTAAATTTGGATCCCATGATCCTCCACTACTAGCTAGATATATCAAAGGTGATGGGATGTTTTAAAAACTATCCAATCAAGTTCAACTTCCCATTCTATTAATTACCAACATGTGTTAGGCATGTATTCATATCTCTTAGAGGATCCTTAGACAACTCCAACTTTCTGACATGTGTCATCTATTTTTTGGTCCTCCTATTAATGGTTAACACCTAGGCATGGTTTCATACTCCATGTTATCCCCCTAGACTAGGTGATGTGCCACCCATGGAAATATGGCATACCTTAATTAGACTTAAAGTCTCATATTTACTTCATTCTAAGCTTCTTGGGTCATAAGTGTCAACTAGTTCATTCTCTCACAAGATGATACGATAGCCTCCAATTTGGTTAGGCTCTCTTAAGCTCTGACATCTATGATAGGTATGTGGGACTAGATGATTTAAATCCAAATGATGTGAAAACTTACCATTTAACTAGGATCTCCTAGAATATGATATCTCTATCAAGTTTAGGGGACTAGTTTCACTAACTCCAAATGATGTGGCAACTTCCCTTTTGGCTAGGCTCTAACATCCCTAATAAGTCAAAGAACTAGTCACTCTAACTCTAAATGACATGGTAACTTCCCATTCAATTGGGATCTCTTAGGCTTTGAAATCTCAAATAGGTATAGGGGATTAGTCTCTCTAAATACAAATTATGTGGTAGCTTCCCATTTTGTTGGGCTCTTCAAGGCTCTAACTCTCTGATAGTTATGGGGGACTACCTACTCTAACTCTAAATGACATGGTAACTTCCCATTTTGTTATGCTCTCTCATTATTTGACATCTATGATAGGTCTAGGGGATTGGATTATCTTACTCCAAATGACATGGAAACCTCCCATTTGACTACACTAGCCCAAAAACTGACATGTATGATAGGTCTATGGGACTAGCCACTCTAACTGCAAATTACATGGTAGCTTTACATTCATTCGAGCTCGAGATTAAAAAAATGACCAAGGAAGAAAGATAAAAATAATATAATACATTAAAGTTTACATGTTAGATATGAAGAACTCAATTTGTCACATAGGATAACAAGTTTATTATTTCAAGAAAGGAAATAGACTCTAGGAATCCTAGGTGAAGATTAACATGCAACATTAGTGCCATGATATACTAAAAGAAAACAAACATTAATTAGTTGTTTTAGATAAATTGAAAGAGGTCTATTAATTCTTGAAGAAGTCAAGGTAGTGTATATTTTGAAGATTTGAGTAGGTCTCCTTGATAAGAATAAAATAAAGAAATCTAAAGTTCTTATTCATGAAATTTTAAGAGAGGTCCCCTATTTTGAAGAAAAGGGAGTGTGTTGGCCACAACTGTACTAATATTTTAAGATATATACAATAATTTAGGAGTGGAATTACAAGGAACAAATTATAATGTAGGCAAGTAACCTATTGACGTAACTAATAACATTAACACAAGGCTAGATGCATAATTACATAAATATATGGGTTGATCTATTGACCCAAATCCTCTTGGATTTCTAGGCAAATCTGAATTTGCATTTTGCCTAATTTTTTTAAATGTTTCACTAGAATTATGGTACATAATGGTCCCCAAAAAAACCAATTTCTAAAATAGTTACTTCTTTAGTTTTCCTAAGGTTTCTTATATTCAAAATCTATTTTTGATATTATTTTTCATTGAGTCTAACCTTGTATCATTTAGAAATATCTAATATGTCTCACATAAAATTCTATTCTTTCACTTTATGTCCACCATTTCAAAGCTCAAAAACATTTTTTTGTCACATATAAACATTCATTATTTTTATTTTTATCCTCTATTTTTTCACTCAAAAATAACCTTTTATAACTTACTATTAACTAATATTTTAACTTTTGTTCTTCGTTATGATGTTCATAAACAATTATTTCACCACTTTGACTTTCCCTCCCATTTCCTAATATTTTATTTTTTTAAAATATTTCTAATTTATTTTTTTATTTTTTAATTATTTGAAATTTATATTCCCAATAACACATCTAAGGTATGTGGATAACCAAATGGTGGATCTATAAAAATGTATATTGGTTACGTATGTAAGTGAAACTAGACAGTTCTATAACTTATCCTACTCAATAATATTCAATCTCAGATAAGGCAATAAAATAACAAGTACATTTGAGAATACATTTAAATTGGGGACATAATCAATAATAAATATGGTAATCCTAAAATAAGGTATCTATTATCATACTATGGTTAAGGATAGGTTTCCAAGGCCTATATTCAAATGCCACTAGGTATTATTATTGTAAATAATACTAAGCAAGCTAATCTAGTAAATGCATATGCAAGCTAATCTGGTGCTCACCAAATATTTTGACATAAATGAGGAAGATAATAAAAATATAAATATAAATATAAATCTATCTATAAAATATAAATTATCTAAGCAAGGAGAGATACAATCCAATATATAGTAGCTCTACAAAATATACTTACCAATATATGAAGGGCTAGGAATATACTTACCTTTGTTCAAGTGAACCCATCATGGATCAATCTCTCCCTTGGATAATGGTGATTTATAATAGGTTGTTGAGGCTTTGTAAGGATCATATGTATAAATTAAATCTAGGTTATAAGACTTCTCCTATGCATCCATGACTTCTACATGATAAGTAACACTTCTCCAAGGCAAAAAACTAAGTAAAGAAACCTCTTATTGATTGTATACGCATATTTATGATTAGTAGTGATCCAAAATTTATTGATCCTATATTTATAAATTGAGTTGAGGGGGTATTTATATCCAAGGATTGACCATAAACCTTCTTTATAATTTAAATGATAAGGTAGGTCAGGTCGACCTTGTTAGGTAGGAAACAGAGTTGTTAGTCCTTGAACTACATTGACTTGGCTAGACAAAGTTCCTTAACATGCTTTAAATTCGTAATGGCGTCAACTTAGTCAAATGTATCTATTTATATAGACCTAAATGACAGAGTATGAATGAAAGAGTTAGCCTAGTTGACATAGTAGGATGAGATGAGTGATAGAGTCAACCTGGTTGACATAGAAGGAAAATAGGCTAAAATAGGTAGTATAAATATAAAATAAATATTGAAGTATAAGTTGAAATTTTTATATGGACATATAATTATGTTTTCATGATGTTTGAGAGTGGTTTATAACCTCTTGGAACTATAATAATTTTTTTATATTTTGGAAGGTCCTATTGGATTTTAGACTTAGCCATAGTTTAGGGTTTTAGGATTTTAGGGTTTTAGACTTAGCCATATTTCAAGATTTCAAGATTTTAGGGAGGAATAATAGGAGGTAAATGGATAAACACACTAAATAAGGAGGTTGGATTAATAGTAGGAATAATACACTGCTATAAAAATATTGAAAAGTACTAATGTTTTTCAACCCCTTTTCCAATACACACTTTAAGGCAATCACTCAAAGATATTGAAACACAATAGGTTATTATAATAGAGAAATTGTTAATAAGTGATAATGTTAAAAATATTATGTCCATACAGTCTAGTTTGGCTTTCATACAGGTTATAAATATGTAATCATTTCAAATTCCCACATATCATCATCATATTTTTGTTTATTTATGACCTTCACCTTTCCCTTTTCTCTTCCCAAAATTTTATGCACACACATTACATTTTGTTCCACCTCATATGAAGGTAGGAAATACTAGAGTTAGAATTTTTATAATATCCTTTATTATGTGATTATCATCATTTCCATCATGGTAATTTTTTATTATACTATCCTCAAATCTAAATGCGATGCACTTATTATATGCATCAACTACTACCTCCATCCATTCTAACCATCCTTATGATAATTTAACATATGATTGGTCTTCCTTACCCATCATAAATTAAAGTGCGTCATTAGATTTTGGTCCAAAATAAATTGGTAATGCAATGTGTCATATTTATTCCTCATAATGTATTAGATGTGAAAAATCAATTTTACATGTAATTGGCCTTTATTTTCATTAATTTGAAATTACTAGCAGTTTTTATTCTTAATAAAGATTTGTATAGTCAAATGTAGTATGTGGACAATTATCATTCATGCATTTTTTATTTATGTACCAATTTATACGATAACTTGATTATGGTTGTTATTTTTGTATTATTTATTATTGTGATGTTATATAATTATTTCCATGCCTAGTTATTCTATGGTAATGACAATGTGATTTTCATTCTTGAAGTGAAAAAAACCTATAGATATTTGTCTATTAATAGGTAATCGAGTCATTTTAATTTTAAAGTAATAATTTTAATATGATTCTTGGTTTATCTTAAATTATCATTGCTTGAAATATTATGTAAGGCTTTACATCCATAAACTGCACATTGTTTACTAAATTTTGATTTGAACCTTAGTGTTAAAGGTACAATCACTGAGAGGGTGGTGAATTAGTGAACCCAAATATTTATATTTAAATTCCAATCCTTTCAAACTATTAATTAATTAGTATATATAAACTTGATCAAGTAATAATAGGAGGGCTCATTCATTCAATGCATACACAAGATCAAACACATAACACAGTTCTTGTGGGAAACCCTCATGGGGAATAAAACCAAATCTCAATAATATAACACATGAATTATTATCCTATAATAAATTACAAATAAGATATTGATCAACTCCCTTAGACCAACAAACCTTGATCTTATCCTCTTGACCAAAGGTATTTAATGAAACACTTGTTTCACAAGGAGCAACTACCCCTAAGGAAGATCAAATCCTTTAGACCCTCCATGAAGTTAACACATCCAATTTAAAAATAATTTCTTTAGCACCTAATGATGGATCTCTATTTATCTAATCCTTGCACAAGATCTCTCTATATCATATAGGCCACTCACATAGGCATGCCACAATCTCTCTCCTTCACTTGAACTACCCTCATATGTACACTCAAACCTCTTTGCATATCCTCAAACTACAAGAGAAATTTTATGAAATAAAAAATATGACCTATAGGTCATACACACAATCATAAATCTACTATACTCATCCTTTCATCAATTGGGCACTCTACCTCTCCTTTATTCCATAATTCTTATATACACCTTGCACAAGTCTCTCTCATAAGTCTAGAAACTAATACATTTGATTTAACCATTTATATAACAACCATGAATTAACAAGAACACAATATTTCCTATCAAACATAACACATGCCTTAATCCTTAAGGCATCTCACATGGGTCACACTTAAGCACAATCTAATTTCAAATAGAACTAAGTCACTTTTAGGTCCTATAGAGACCCATTTAGCTCTTTGACACTTGTCTAAGAAAAATAAGAACATATGACCACTACCATATTCATGGACCCATTCTTTATGATCTATAGGTCATCCTTAAGTGCTAAAAATCATCATAGTACCCTTATAATTAATAAAAATTTACTCAAATAACAATTTATACACACAATCACTATGAATGAACACATAGTCACATTCTAAACCTTTATTCATACTAGATATGATTGTTAAAACATTCATAATGCACACAAATCATCCTTATAGAGTATACAACACTCCCCAATATATAATACATCATGAAACATCAAAACAACATCAATACAAACTCAATTACCCTTCTTGGGTTACTTGTGGGGTATATAAAAATGCAAATTTAACTTTAAAACTTCAAAAAATTAATTGTACATTCAAATCTTAAAATATATATTTATAGATGTACCTTTGAGTCCTATACAATATCACTTTTTACATCATGAGCAAATTATGCCTAGATCAAAATTATGCTTTTTTCACTTTAACTTCTTGACTTTGATGCACACCGTTGATCTCTATTTATATTATCACCCGATCACCATTGATACTTGGAAGAAGTTAGATATTTATATCCACTAAACATAAAAAAATGAACAATTTTCACATCTTGTAGCATCTTGACATCTTAGAATAAACATGTTATGTTGATCCTTTTGTAAGGAACTTGATTTTACCCAATTTAAACATCAAACACTTTAACCACTTTGACTTGATATGCACCATATATATAAATGTATAAACTCATATTCACCATTGGTTCTCTATTTGGTCCTATTATTTAACATTGTGCAAAATAGACTATGGGGACCATTGCTATCTACACGGAAGGCCAACTTTGCACCTCCATATCTTTTGCTTCGCTTAATGACATGTTTTAAAATTTGGACCATATGATCTATTCACATAAGAGAATACAACCATGTGATAATATTAAAATTGAACCCTCACATATGTGATATATAATTAAATTAAAAATCTCACTTAGATTTTTCTACCATAGATCTATGTCAAAAACTTATTGGGGAGGCTAACTTTGAACATGCATATCTTTTGTCTTGTTTTGGCGCTTGACCTTAAAGTTGGAAAAAATAAACTAGGAACAAAATTTCATAAACCCATATGATAACCTCTCTTAAAATTTCCACAAGTGAAATATATGCTATCACCAAACTGCTTTCTTGGCTCTTTCTTGTGTTATGCAAATTTGGGTAAGGGAAAACAATGTCAAACTACTTAAAAGACCAACTCTACACTTGCATATCTTTGATTGTGATTAGGTGCATGACCTAAGACCTATAAAATAAAAACTAATGACTAATTTGATCATAAAAATATTAAAAACTCCCCTTGAATCATCTACATGTGGCAATGGTGATGTGAGTAAACTGACTACTCAGATTTTCTACCATTGGACCCAAAATGTCTAGATGAGAACAATGATGAACTAGGTGAATTCCACTCATACACAAAAGATCTCCAATAATTATTTAATTTTTATAATACCCATTTCACATGATAAAATCATCATACTAATCTTTTAACACATCTAACCATGGCAAAATTGAAGATTAACCAAGTCAACTTCAAGCACACTAGGACAAGCACATTGCACACTTTATCATTGTCATTTAGGATATCAAAGCACTTCATCCACTCACCAGGACACCTTCATAATATCACCATGAAATAATTTAAAACTCTCCAAAAATATCCCCCTTTTTCATTGATGTCAACAACCATCATATATCAATATACATCTCACCTTCCTTCTCTCTCTCTCTTCAAGCACTCTCACAATAGGAACTTTATCCCCCTTTGACACAATGACAAAGTGGGAACCAAATAATAATGACATAATAAAAACATCAATAAGATATGACAACCTTATAAATATGATACAAACTCCCCCTTACCTTGATCTTACCTCTTCTTGTCCTTACACCTTCCTCTTGCTCTATGCCAACAATCTCTTTAATAAAAAACTACAAAAAATGAAGAAATAATACACAAGAATAATAAATTATGATGGAAAATATAAAGAAACATATGATATTGACTCCCCCTAATATTTTTGAGCCATTTCACCTCTTGAGAATCTTCAATCTCCATACACCATGAGGAGCCACCATACATGATTACTATCCTTTTCTCTTAAACCACCCTAAGAACCACCAATAGAAATTAATGACACAAAAAAATAGGAAAAATAATATAAAACAACCTAATAACTCACCATTAAACAAATTTACATTATTATTTAGGAGAAACTAAATAAAAATCACTTTCATTCACACTAGGCTTGTCTAGTCTCCTTATAGTCCTACTTGGAACTTGCATATCCCATAAATTTTTGTATACATATCATGAGGACATAAAAATTCATATATATATATATATATATATATATATATATATATATCACTCTCATATTCCCCCTCAATCACACCAATTTTAGACACTTGGCATAACTTCTATAACATGATTCCTTCACAAACTAGCTTACCAATTAAACCTCCATATTGACAAAAACTTGAATAAATTAAAATGCACAAACCTTAATATATTTATGATACATGATGTCATATCCCATTTTTCCAATTAAACCTATTAATAATCCTAAAACCTAAAATCATAAGGAAGAACACTTTTCTAACAAATCCCAAAACCCTAGAAACTCAAAATAAATACAGTCAACAAACCTCCTTCTGGTCAACATCCACCTCTAAAACTTATTGTACACTTGGATACAACCATTAAATAATTTTGTACCAAGTTTAAATATTCTTAATATTTGGGAACCCATACAACCTATAACCCATTTTCAGACTCACATACTTTTAAACACAAACTAGGAAACCTAAGAGCAAATAAAAATATCTAAATTGACTTTAACATACCTTCAAATAACAAATACACATAGAGAGCATCACAAAGAAGTGCACAAAACTTTCTAATCACCAAAATCTTCTTGACATTCCATCAATCTCATTAAGCCACTTGGAACCACCCATTCTGACTATATACTATATCTCCTTCACAAACCTCTAGAGTAAACTAATGAACTTATTGCTCCCCCTTAACCAATTACCTTCTAAGATCAAAAAAAGTATCTATATAGATTGGAATTATGATATTTATAATACAAAATTTATTATCCACAAGAAATATGTATCCTAAGAAGCATAGGTAGAGACATCCTTTGCACCACAATGCTCTAAAATAAAATGAAGTTAGGAGTGGCTCACATCTCCTCAATAACCATTAGAATCCTCTAGTAGTTATAATATTTCTTGCTCTTGTTCTTCTTTTCTTTAGTCTAAACTATGAAAATTAGTTCATTTTATATTTCACTCTCCTCTTCTAAGATAGAATTGATAACACATGGAGTAACTATGAAATCTTGACATACCTTTTCATTTGAAGAATTAACATTACATCTTGGAACCTCATCGCTCGGTACTGATAAATTATGTTCTTTGAATGATACTTTCTTATAAATAGTAGGATGTTAAATTGGATCAATACATACCTTATAACTATCTTCAACCAACACCTTGGTCTTCTCTTTGAGCTTAGTCCATTCACTCTCAACATGAGCAGATAATGAGAGCCCTTAACACTCTTCAACATCTGTAGCATTCTCCACCATAGCAAATAGACTGATTGGACTTAAAAACTCATCATGAATCATTATTACCACCTTTAGCTTCCATGAGTTAACTTTCCTTCTTCCTTTCACTCTAGGATCCTAATTAAACCTATTCTAACTTATAGACCTTAC
Organism: Torreya grandis; assembly: GCA_037957365.1. Lineage (NCBI taxonomy): Eukaryota > Viridiplantae > Streptophyta > Pinopsida > Cupressales > Taxaceae > Torreya > Torreya grandis. The sequence goes on from JARHVA010000414.1 coordinate 3,775,903, forward strand.
TTGTAAAATCTAAAAATGTGACCTCTCTGTTCACAGTTGTAGCAAACCATACTCTTTGATGAAAACTTATATTATCTTACCTTATTTGATTTTTTTAAAAAAGTTTCTTTCATCATGATAATTTAATTATTCAAACTTTCTCACACCTTTTGATTGATTACCCACATCATAGTTATAAGCAAATTCATTTCTAATAGGTCTCTTTCATTTTCTATCCTTATGACCAAATTGATTACAAGTATAGCAATAACCATTAAAATATGCATACCTCATGGAATTTAGTTGTCTAATATAAATTTTATTAATTATTTTATTACCTTTATTCCTTTCTTAATGATTTGTATTCAAACACTGATCTACCTTGCTCTTATTGACATTCATGTTAGCTTGAGAAGTAACTTTGGGTTTTTTTTTATTAAAACTTAATATAGATCTATCATTAGCTAACTTTTGACTATTTTTGAGATTATCTAGATCATTATAACTCTAATAAAAATTGAAAAATGATTTCACCTTACTTATATACTTCTCTAACTTGCACTTCAAAGATACAAACTTAGAAGCATACCTTAAACAATCATCTTCTTTATCTTTCAGGCTTGTAGACATGATTTCCAATTGATAACTGAGATGCTTAACTATATCTTCATGCTCCTTATAATATTCATTCATTATTGCTTCAAATACACTAAATTTATCTTAAAATTATTTGAGTTTAGATTTCATCTTCTTATTGATCTTATTCTCAATCTTTAATTCTTCAATAACATTTGTCAATGCAGTCTCATAGTCCATATCATCTTCACCATCATCTAAATCAGTCCCAGTAGACCCCTTTTTATGTGAATAACTACCTTCCTTAGCCATGAAAATATCTTCATCTTCAATAGGACCATCATATTCATTATCATACTCTGAGTTACTGACTTCACTCTCATTTAATGAGTTGCACTCTTCGTTGGTGTAGAGACTCTTCTTATCCTTAAAGTACTTCTTGTTTTCAAACCTTTTGAATCCCATTTTTATTTTATTAGACCTAAATGATTTATTTCCATCATCATGACCTTGATCATGATCTTCATCATCATCCTTCTTATACTTTTGAGGGAATGTATTAGCAAAATGTCTTATATTACCATAATTGAAGCATTTAATGGGTAGTTTACCTTTATACTTGCCTGAACCTATTCTCAATTTCCTTGAAATCAAACCAATTAGTTCATCCTCATCTATATCAAAAATTTCATCCTCTTTGGGTTTCTTATGTTGGATCTTCTTCTTTGGCTTCATCTCTATCTTCAATGTTGCTTCCTTCTTTGGTGATATATAATCATTCTTCCTCATCTCATAGGTAGTAAGAGTGCCATGCAATTGATCCATCTTCAATTGAGTAAGATCATGAATTTATTTTATAGTATATAATTTTGGATCAAACTTGAGGGATAAAGACCTTAATGACTTTTGAACTACAATAGCCTCTTCAAGGTTTTCTCTAAGACCTATGATAATATTCACAATCTCATCAACTCTATAAGGAAAGGATGCCACAAAATCTTGTTAATTCATCTTGATACTTTAAAATTACCTTATGTGATTCTACAACTTAACAAGCTTGGCCTTTTAATCTCCTTCATAAGTGATCTATATTTTGTCCCATATATCTTTAGTAGTTTTACAATGGATTACCTTGGTTTATTTAGTCTTTAAAAGACCACAATTGATAGTATTCATTGCCTTGGAATTGTTCTCTAACAACTTATTATCTTTAGTACTAGATGGAGGAGTAGTAGGAGCAACATAACCATCCACAACAAATTGCCATACATCAAACCTTAGGGACATAATTTATGTCCTCATCCTTGCACTCCAAAAATTAGAATTAAATCCATTGAACATCGGTGTTTGCTTAGTAGAGAAACCCCCTTGATGAATACCCATATTTTACCTTAAATCACCTTCAATCTATTAATCCTTTACCAAAGGACCTTCTTTGATATCAATTATTGTAGGTACAATCACCAAAAGGGGGTGGGGTGAATCAAATAACCTAGATATTTATATTTTGATTCCAATCCTTTCAAACTATTAACCAATAAACATATATCAACTTGATCAAGTAACAATAAAAAAATATCTCATTCATTCAATGCATACACAAGATCAAACACATAACACATAGTTCTTGTGGGAAACCCTCATGGGGAATAAAACACACTATAAAGCCTACAACACATGGAATACTTATCCTATAATAAATTACAAACAAGAGACTGATCTTCTCCTTTAGACTAGGAAACCTTGATCATATCTTCTTGACCAAATGCATTTAGTGAAAAACCTATTTCATAAGGAGTAACTACCCTAAGGAGGATCAAATCCTTTAGACCCTCCTTGAAGTGAATACCTCCACCTTAAAACTAATGTCTTCAACACTTGATGATGGATATATATTTATCTAACCCTTACATAAACTCTCTCTTTCTATCTCATATAGGCCTCTTACATAGACATGCCATAATCTCTCTCCTTCATCACTCAAACTATCCTCATATGTACACTTAAACCTCTTCGAATATACTAAAATTTTAAGATCAATTTTTTGACATCATAAATATGACCTATAGGTCATACACACAATCATAAATTTTTTCTTCTTATCAATTCATCAAATGGGCACTCTACCTCTCCTTTGCTCCACAATTCATAAATACACCTTACACAAGTCTCTCTCACAAGTCTAGAAACCAACACATTTGGTTTCACCATTTATAGAAAAATCATGAATTAATAATATAAAAATATTTACTAATAGACATAAGACATTTATTCATCCTCAAGTCATCTCACATGGGTCACACATAATCACAATCCACTTTCAAATAGGCCTAAGTCATTTTTAGGTCATATGGAGACCCATTTAGCTCTTTGACACTTATTTGATAAAACTAAGAACATAGGACCACTAAAAAATGTATGGACCCATTCCAAATTATCTATAAGTCCTCTTTGAGTCCCAATAATCATCATATTACCCTTTTTCTTAAGAACACTTCAATTAAATAATAATCTGTGCACATAGTCACTATGAATGAATACACATTCACCTTCTAAACCTTTATTCATACTACATGTGATTGATAAAACCTTAATAATTCACATAAATCATCCTTATGGATTATAAAACACTCCCCAATAACTAATACATCATGAAACATCAAAACAACATCAATACAAGCTCAATTACCCTTCTTGGGTTACTTACAGAGCATACATGAACACAGTCAAATTTGAGCCTTCTTAAATTTGAATATACATAATTTCAAATCTTCAAATATATATTTATAGATGTAACTTGGAGTCATATACAAGTTTTATTTTTAAACCATGAGAAAATTATGCATAAATATAAATATATAGCCAAAATATAGAGCATTGGTTTTTCCTTTGCAAATTCAAATATTCAAAAGCAAACAGTCATAGTCAAACCTCCAACACTATACTCATATATCATGTCCTTAATACTTATATTAAACATTCACCATCTATATTCTCCAAAATTTAATTTAGTGTGACAATGCCTAGATTTTAACCTTCAAAAATTTTACCTCATCTCATGCAATCTAGAAACTTTGACTCAACACGCTTCGTCGATCTTTTATACATAGTTTGTTCTTTAAAAATGTTAAAACACTATCACTTTAACCTTTTAAATTTAATGTACACCATTTATCTCTATATTTATAATCATACACTCATCATTTATCCTTATAATAAGAATGATATTTATCTCTTCTCAATGTTAAATAATGAACACTTGGAAAAATTTCATAACATCTTGACATCTTAGAATAAACATGCTCCATAAATCCTTTGTAAGGATCTTGATTTGTATACAGTTTAAACATCAAACACTTTGACCTATTTAACTTTATGCACACCATAGATATATATTTATGAACTCCCATGTACCATTGGATCTCTATCTAGTTCTGGTCTTTAACATCATATAAAATAATCTAAGTAAATGGATTATTGTTATTTGCTTGGAAGGCCAACTTTGCACCTCCATATATTTTTCTTTACTCAAGTACATTTTTTAAAATTTGGATCATATGATCTCATCACATTTTAAAATATAACCATGTAATAATATAATATTATAACCCTCACACATGTGAGATATAATAACATTAAAAATCTTACTCAAAATTTTCTACCATAGAGCCAACTATGTCAAAAACTTATCTGGGTGGCCAACTTTGAACATTCCATATCTTTTATCATGATTTGGTACTTGACCTTAAAGTTAGAGAAAATAAACTAGGAACAAAAATTAACAAACCCATATGATAACCTTGTCTTGAAATTTACTGATGCAGGAGCATCTACATACAAAATTCATGTAATACATGGTTACGTTGGGATGCAAGTCATGTATGAATTCAAATTTCAATTTATTGTCTTTTTCCCTCCAAAATGTTGTTAATGAGGAGTAATCGTAAAAATTAAAGGTAAAAAGTAATTGTTGGGGCTGTTGAGAAAATAAAGGAGTGGTTAAAAATATTTCAACCTTGGTATATTGTTGCAAATTAAAAACTATTTTTGTTTTATCTTGAGCCCAAGTTGGGCATAGAGGTTAGAGAGGAGGCTCTTAAAAAGAGAAAAAGAAAATTCATTAAAAAGAGGATAGTGGGACGTAGAGAAGAAAAAGGATAGAAGGAGAATCTCTCATTCAAGGAGAGAGGAAGAATGATCTGCAGGCATGTGAAAATGCAGGTATACGAGAAAGAGAAAATTGAGGATTGGATGTGAGAACAAAATAAGGTGTGAAGATGTCTAATAAGGCCATTGATCATGGTCATGTATATATTGATTCTTTTCTATGTAAGTGCTCTTATTTCATTCAAGAATAAAAATGATGTTGATTTTGTATGTCATCTGTAGAACTCTGTTTCAGCTGTACGCAGGCTTGTGTGTACATAATTTTCCTAAGAACTTAAAGAATAAGACATGATATTATGGTCAGCTTTGTTGCCAAAGAAATCTCATCAAGTTGCTACAAAGTCTCAGATGTCTGAGAATGCTATATCTTCCAATTTAAATCTGATGGAGGTATATTGTGTGCTTTCTCTAATATTAAGCAAGCGATTGGAAAACCATTTCTTATTGCTTGTTAAACTGTTTACTCTCATTCTACTATCTATTTTGGTTTATTGAAGCATGAGTTTAAGTGAAGAACAATAATTGTTTGACTCATGTTTATTAATTTAGTTCACTTCATGTCTATTTGAAGAAGGCCATTCAGCCTGTATTATGTAAATAAAAATATTATGGTTCACTAATGAAGGAAGCCAATTGAGACTATTGGCAATTTGTATGTGAGATTCGTCCATCTAGTAGACCATAATGATATGGTTCTCCTAATCTGGAAGCTCATAAGGAAGAAGTTGAAATCATTTAGAATGATAAAAGTATGATCCATTCTCATCATTGTTGGGCTAAACTGAAATATCGATGTTGCAGCATATTCACACATAAGACTTGTATAAAGAGAAGTTATTGGTGTCTAGTTCGTTTGGGCAATGGCAATAATAAATTTCATGTAGACCTGAGCTTATAACATAGATAGATGTCTCTACCTAGCATGCCAAGCTGAGTCGAGCCTAGAAAGTGAATAGATCTGAGTCTGCTTGCTCAATTTCTATTTTGTACAAGGCCATTGGCCATAGTAGAATGATACATGTGGCTGAAGTGAGAAGGATGGTATGTTTGTTCTTTTTGAACCATGGGTGAAGTTTAGCCCTATTTGTAGTCTGATGATAGCACATCAGTTTGGAGTTGGAAACCATTGTAGCTTCTTATATAACTATGGGAAAGTGACAAAAAAAATAGGGGAGACATTCAGCTCAGTCATAAGAGTGAGAGAGAGCATGGAGACAAGCTTTAGAAAGCTTTAGACACTACTAAGAGCCTATATAGGCCAAGTTGTGCTTGTAAAAGCCTAAGAGGCTATAAAGTTGTACAGAAAGATAGAATATAAGTTGAAGCTATGAAATGTTGCATATACATTTGTGTGTTTGGCCGAGTCAGAAGTGAGTGTGAAATCTAGGCAGAGGGTGTTGAAATGCTAGGATGAACCAGATAAATAAAACATGGGATGAAAATCATTGTAGAGCATTTTAAAGTTGATTTTAGATGAAGATTAATATGAAATGTGTGTTGCATACTCGTGAGTGTTATTTGTGTGTGAGTGAGTGTGATATGCTAAGATGAAGAGGGTATAGGCTACATGTTGGGGCATTCATTCAGCTGGGACCCCTAGCCCAGTGCATCATTTTTGGTATCAGAGCAAGTAAGCTCCTGGAAAAAGGAAAATTTTGTACTCTTCTAATCAGGTATTGTAGAGATAATGTACTTTGTGAAGTTGCAAGTTCAAGGTAGTCAAGCCATTGAGCCTTAAGAGGAGAAGAGAAGCCTAGAAAGCTCAAAAGTAAGGGAGCAAGTGAATGCTCAAGAGAAATATCCAAAGTAAGGTAAGCTTGGATTTGTGAAATTATTGATATTTGGTTAAAGTAGTGTCATATTGCAAACCATTGACTCAATGTGAAGCTCAATAAAGCCATTAAGGGGGATCAAAAGACTAGGATGCAAAAGGCCTAGGTGAGATCAAGGAGATTGTCAAAAGACCAGTCAAGGAGAAAGGCTTGGGTGAGACAAGTGGACCAAAAGACTAGGGTGCAGAAGACCTAGATGAGGACCTAAAGGGATCAAGAGACCAAGGTGGAAAAGACTTGGGTGAAGATCTCAGAAATGGAAATATTGCTAAGAAAAGAGCAAAGCAACAAGATACATGAGAGTACTAAGAAGAAAACAAGCATCCAAAAGAAGAAAGGTATGACTAGTATTGAAATTGGTAGAGAGATTGCTAGTTTGAAAAGAGATTTAGATAAGTTTGTAGATAGATATGAGTCTTAGATATAGATGGACAAGTAGACATGGGTATGGCCAATGAGGAAGAGGTTGAAGTGGCCAATAGATCTCCTAATGAAGAGGAGAAGAAGGCAAAATGAGATTTCTAAGAAGAGAGAATTCCATAGAGGCTTGAAGAAGATAATAAGGTTGCTAAGAGAGCAACAAAAAGAGGAAGAGATTGTGTAAACTGTTCTCATTGTGGAGAACAAGAGAAGAGAAGAAAGAAAAGATGAAGTGTCAGGAAGAACACTTGAGAAGATGAGAGTGTTGATGAAGAGCGCACTCATAGGCACCTTGTGGTCTCTTTTTTTATGTCTCGTTGTCTTTGCATGGGTAATTTCAGGTATGAGCAGCCTTGTGAAGGTCAAAAGAAAGGCCTTGAAGAATGAAGAGATTGGTGAAAGAGAGAGAAGTGAGTTTGTTGTTGATGATAAAGAAGAAGAGATGCATTGGTTAATGCATAATGGAGGTGTTAAAGAACCCATACAAGCAAGAGAAGAGATGGAAGATGAGGATGACTTCCATGATGCCATTGAATGCCAAGAAGAGGCAAGAGAATAGTCAAGCATAAAGGAAGAGGAAAGTAAAAATAATCAAGAAGCTATGTAAGTCAAAGAACTAATGGAGCATCCCATTAAGGAGGTAAAGGTGAATTCAAAAATTGTTTTTTCTTATTCTTATAGGCATGGAACTATTAATATGCATGTTAGAGAAGCAAAGAGAAAGGTGAAGCTTCCAATTAACCATGGATATGTGATGCCTAAATGGTGGAAGAAGCAAACTCCCAAGCAACAGGAAGTGTTGGTACAAGAGCATGGATGTAAGATGCCTACATGGTTTTAGAAAACAAATATAAAGGACATAAATCTCAATCAAATTGAAAACTCAAGCAAGAAGCATATACAAAGCATGAAGGAAGAGGTAGAATGCAAAATGAGCAAGGCTAGCTATGAAGCAAAACAACAAGAAGATGCCAAAGAGAAGAAATTGGTTGGTGAATTGAATAAGTGTCATCCTAAAGCTATGAAGAAGGTATGGATAGCTAAAGGTGAGAAAGAAAACTTCTCAAAGAATAATGAGGTAGAACATGAGGATACAAAGATGAAAGGTAAGTTAATTGCTTGCAATGAATGGGATAATGATGTTTTTGAATCATTTAATGATCTTTTTATGAAAAATGAGGTATGGAAATTGTCTATGAGGACTAATATTCATCAAGGAGAGAATTCCAAATGGATGGATGATGAGGAAAGGGGAAAGTATGCAGCAAAGCAATGCCTCATTGAAAACAAAGAACAAACAAGATGGCTTCAAGCAGAGATTGAAAAGAGCAAGGAGACACAATGTAAGGATACTGCAATTGTATTTGATGAGTATATTGAAGAAGTTGGTTTGCATGAAGATAGCTCAAGAGAGGATGAGATGAAGAGTAAGGCTAGTGAAGGACAAGCAATCCTTCAGGTTGATAAGCCCAAGTTTGATGAAGTGAATGGAGAGATAGATGAGAGCTCACTAAAGGAAGATTTGAGAATGTTGGAAGAGCTCTTTAGTTCTTCAAGAGAGATACATACAAGGACAAACCATGATGAGAACACCATTGGTGAGAGTAAAGTAAGAAAGGAGCACACTAAAGAGGCAAAGATAGTTTTGGTCAAAGAGAAAAAGAGTGGAGGCAGCCAAGAGACTTTATGGTCTCAATTTTTTACTTCTAACATTGCCTTTAATGTTTTGAATGCAGGTGGTAAAGTTGTGGAAATGAATCAAGTCCATAGTTTAATGGAAAAAATTTTGAACCAAGAAGATCAAGAAGATCTTGAAGACATGTATGAGAATGAAGCATCGAGATGGGACATAATAGCTGAAAAGGAAATGAGAAGAAGGACATATCTAAAGAGGAAGAAAAGCAAAATGAAGGACAAAGACTATTTCAAACAAAGACAAGCATTGGTATTGGTAACAAGACCTTGGGATCCAGGGATAGAGTGAAGACTAAAACATTGAGGAGATATCTCATTTGAACTAAGGTTCAAACTGTTTCTAGAGGGAGAGTATGATGTAGGAGCATCTACATACAAAATTCATGCAAGACATGGTTACGTTGGGATGCAAGTCATGTTTGAATTCAAATTTCAATTTATTGTATTTTTCCCTCCAAAATGGTGTTAATGAGGAGTAATTGTAAAAAGTAAAGGTAAAAAGTAATTGTTGGGGCTGTTGAGAAAATAAAGGAGGAGTGGTTGAAAATATTTCAACCTTGGTATATTGTTGCAAATTAAAAACTGTTTTTGTTTTATCTTTAGCCCAAGTTGGGTGTAGAGGTTAGAGAGGAGGCTCTTAAAAAGAGAAAAAGAAAATTCATTAAAAAGAAGATAGTGGGATGTAGAGAAGAAAAAGGACAAAAGGAGAATCTCTCATTCAAGAAGAGAGGAAGAATGATCAGCAGGCATGTGAAAATGCAGGTATACGAGAAAGAGAAAATTGAGGATTGGATGTGAGAACAAAATAAGGTGTGAAGATGTCTAATAAGGCCATTGATCATGGCCATGGATATATTGATTCTTTTTTGTGTAAGTGCTCTTATTTCATTCAAGAAGAAAAATGATGTTGATTTTGTATGTCATCTGTAGAACTCTGTTTCAGCTGTAAGCAAGCCTATGTGTACATAATTTTCCATAAGAACTTAAAGAATAAGGCATGATATTATGGTCAGCTTTGTTGCCAAAGAAATCTCATCAAGTTGCTACAAATTCTCAGATGTCTGAGAATGCTATATCTTCCAATTTAAATTTGATGGAGGTCTATTGTTTGCTTTCTCTAATATTAAGCAAGCAATTGGAAAACCATTTCTTACTGCTTGTTAAACTGTTTACTCTCGTTCTACTATCTATTTTGGTTTATTGAAGCGTGAGTTCAAGTGAAGACCAATAATTGTTTGACTCATGTTTATTAATTTAGTTCACTTCATGTCTCTTTGAAGAAGGCCATTCGGCCTATATTATGTAAATAAAAATATTATGGTTCACTAATGAAGGGGGCCAATTGAGACTATTGGTGATTTGTATGTGAGATTCATCCATCTAGTAAACCATGATGATATGGTTCTCCTAATCTAGAAGCTCAGAAGGAAGAAGCTAAAACCATTCAGAATGATAAAAGTATGATCCATTCTCATCGTTGTTGGGCTAAAGTGAAATATCAATGTTGCAGCATATTCACACATAAGACTCATATAAAGAGAAGTTATTGGTGTCTAGTTTGTTTGGGCAATGGGAATAATAAATTTCATGTAGTACTAAGTTTATAACATAGACAAATGTCTCTACTTGGCATGCCGAGCAGAGTCGAGCCTAGAAAGTGAATAGATCTGAGTCTGCTTGCTCAATCACCATTTTCTACAAGGCCATTGGCCATAGTAGAATGATACGTGCGGCTGAAGTGAGAAGGATGGTATGTTTGTTATTTTGGAGCCATGGGTGAAGATTAGCTTTATTTGTAGTCTGATGACAACAAATCAGTTCGGAATTGGAAACCATTTCAGCTTCTTATATAACTGTGGGCAAGTGACAAAAAAAATAGGGGAGACATTCAGCTCAGTCATAGGAGTGAGAGAGAGCATGGAGACAAGCTTTAGAAAGCTTTAGACACTGCTAAGAGCCTATATAGGCCAAGTTGTGCTTGTAAAATCCTAAGAGGCTATAAAGTTGTACAGAAAGATAGACTATAAGCTGAAGCTGTGAAATGTTGCATATACATTTGTGTGTCTGGCTGAGTTAGAAGTGAGTGTGAAAGCTAGGCAGAGAGTGTTGAGATGAACCAGATAGATAGAACATGGGATGAAAATCATTTTAGATCATTTTAAAGTTGATTTTAGATGAAGATTAATATGAAATGTGTGTTGCATACTCGTGAGTGTTAGTTGTGTGTGAGTGAGTGTGATATGCTAAGATAAAGAGGGTATAGGCTACAAGTTAGGGCATTCATTCAGATGGGACTCCTAGCCCAGTGCATTATTTACACATGTGCAAGATATGTCATCACTAAACTTCTTACTCGGCTCTTTCTAGCCTTATGCAAATTTAGCTAAGTATGGGAAAATAATGTTAAACTTCCTAGGAGCCCAACTTTGAACTTATATATCTTTGACTAAGAATATGTGCATAACCTAATACTTATCACATAGTAACTAGGGACTAATGTGATCACAACCATATGACCAACTCCCCTTGACTCATTTAAATGTGGTAATAATGATGTCAACAAATTGCCTACTAAGATGTTCTACCATTGAACCTAAAATATCTAGATGAGAATAATGAGGAAATAGGTGAGTTAAACTAATGAACCCAATATTTTCAATCATTATTAACTTCTTATAGGATCCATTGCACATGCTCAAACCACCATAGTAATCCCTAAACATCTCTAACCATGCCAAAACTAAAGATCAACCAAGCCAACTTCAAGCACACTAGGACAAACACATTGCACATTTTTTCATTGTCACTTAGGCTATCAAACAACTTCATACACTCACCAAGACACCTTCATGACATCACCATGCAATTATTGAAAAATATCTAACACTTAGACACATTGGGTAATGTAAATTTATTCGTGTGCATTATT
>JARHVA010000414.1:3792500-3900000 GCA_037957365.1 Torreya grandis
CTAAGATTAGGACAAATATAAATCTAGAAAGTGAAAATATATAAGAAGATAATGAGTGATAAATATAGGAGGTATAATTTCCCCAACCTTGGAGAAAAGATGAATTGCCACTTGGAAGTTGAGACTAAATCAATTATTCAACCCAATCATACTTGTAACATGGTGAGTATGAGTAAACCCAGTCAACTCACACTATCACACTGGTCACGTTGGATGATAAAATCAAGTCCAACCTAGAAACTTGGCAATATTTAATGGTTTAATCATATAAGACATATAAAAAGGTGAACCAATAACTGTTGCAGGTTCACTCAATATAGTTCATAAAAGTCAAACTTCATGGGTAGTGATAATCTCAAAAAGTGTTCTTAATCTAAGAGTGATTTTGATAGCATATGCACCTTAGATATGTATCATGCTAAAAATATGTATGAAAATGGTACTAATGTATATAATTATACCACAAATGTATATATGAATCATCTAAATATGTGTTTTGGCAAACTTAGAGATTTGAACAAGTTTGGTTGACATTTTACTATAACATGCCCACATTATATATGGAGAATTCTAAAAACCAATATAAGTTCCAATGTGGAGAACATGTTTCCAAAACATTTCCCTATTGTAATCTAGGTCTTTGGCATATTGAATAAATCTAGAGAACATGTTTCCAAAACATTCCCCCACTATATATCTTAAATTATGAATGTTGGAAGTCACATCTGTATGACATGCCCACACTAAATTTTTAACTATAATTATGTTGGATCCATGCCTCTATGACATGCACCCACTGATATGCCCCTAATTTGATGTGAGATAAGAATATAAACTGGTAGTTACCTCACTTCAAAAGGATAAGACAACCATATAACTATGAATGAAACATGAAACATATAGGAAAACATGTCTAGGTAAATATATCATTAAATCACATAGAATGTGACCACATAAAATACTAATATGTATGATAAATATCATGGTAGTTTTTATATAGTAATCATATAATCCCAACAATAAAATCAAACACATACACAAGAGCACTAAAAGGCAAGTCAAAATGCAATGGTCCAACGAGACCACAAACAAGGGGCATGTTTAAATGCCTCAAAATTAATGGACATGACTTAGTTAAATGTCCAAAATGTCAGGATCTTGCTCCACCAATTAGAGCACATATGATTACCTCTTGTAGTAGCAACTAAACACAGAATTTAACCAGAAGTAACAAGTAACTAGAAATATGAAACAACATAGGAATATGAGAGACAATACACAATTGTATTAATAATCACTCAGAAGAAAATACAATAAAGAAGATGCCACTTCTTCTTCCACCTCAAAGGCTTGCCACACCTCAAGACCTTCTTCCCTCTCTCTCACAATCACAACAATCAACTCCAATACAGAATTGATGTTCACCTCCACCAATCAATAACACGCTGCCAGTACACCAAGTACATAATCGTAATCCAAGTAGATCTCTTGCTCTCTACTGCTACCTGCAAATCACTAGACCTTACTCACCAATGTAGATCTCCAAAAGAAGCCATGCACACCTACTGGCCAAGATCATACATATACGAAGAACCCTTCTAATTCTCGAAACCAGTACCCACACTTGGTACTGTGGCACTAAGGGGAACACACCATTGCTCTCCTCTCTTTGAAGGAGCTTATTTTGCTCTCTTACTCTCTAGCACTTGTTTACAATACAGCCCATGAGTCTATATATAGATCTCATGCTTATAATAATTAGACTATCTTAATTACAATAATTAAATGTGCAACTTAAGACTACAACTAGCCTTTAACATGCAAACTAACAGTCTAAAAATAGACTCTCCAGAATCAACATGCAAACTACATGTTCACGCATAGGCTACCGACTTGGCTCCTTCCTGACTGATGTCAGCTGACTAGTAACCAATGTTGGTTGCTTCTTCACTACTATCTAATCGATGTCGGTTGATTAGACTAACGTCGATTTCCTTGTAACTCATTCTGCAAATCTCTACAACCTCTGTAATCTCTGTAACTCCTCCTATTTGCATCTTGGTGAAGCTTTTAGCTCCATAACCTAACAATCTCCCACTTGGAGATAAATAGCTGCACCTATACCTATACCTGTATACCATCTAATTCATTCCCTAGCTTATATCCCTCTTCAAGATCAATCCTGAAGACCAACCACCACACAACTTGTGATGCTACACCTGTCATCCAAGTAACCTACCATATTCGAACCTACAAATCCATGTAGTGAAGACCTTGACCCTGCATAACATGAATCTCTGTTGCTGGTCCTTCTTAGATACCTGAGAATCCACTAAATTGCCTTCCAGTACTCCCCCAAATTGGCTCCATACTTTCTGACAACTCCCACTGCTTGGGAAAACTTAGGTCTACACTCGACCTCATGTGATTTCAAACCCTGTTCTAAGCTCTGCTTGAACTGTCTAGCCCTTGGTGTGTTTTTCGATTCTACATCCTGCATCTTGAACCCCACCAACACCGTCTTCACATCAACTCCCACTGGAGACAAAATCTCCATGTCTCTTATGCCAAAGAATTTTGCTGCTCCAAATTCTTCATGACACACCTCTGAACTAACCTTACCTTTAGCTCAACAAAAACCTTGTATGTACAAACTTGCTAGCAAATCACCCACATACAGTAACAAAATAATGTTGCAATCATTATCCACCTGGTAAGTCAAACACAATGGTTACACTGACATTGACTGAAGCCCTGCTTTGTCATCCACCTATCAAAACCTGTACCACTATCTTGCATCTTCCTCAAGACCATATACCTTGGCCTTCTATCTCACGTATCCATCCACTCTCTTCTTTAACTTGGGAATCCATCCATCTTTTAGTGCCTTCTTCCAGCTGACAACTCCACCAACAAACTCCTATTTGGTTCTTCTCCAAGGACTCACACTCCTCATCCATGCCAAGCTCTCACTATTTTTGGATTCTACCTGCATTGCCTCTTCACATCTTCCTTGTTCTTGACCATCAATAAGAAATATAAAGAAGGTGAACAACAAATATGAGGTTCACTTACCCTTTTTGACCTCCATATGGGTGTTTGAGACTTGTTGATAGCTTGTTGTCCACCTAACATCCATTTCAGTGACCAATCTCAGCCATCTCCCAGTCTACAACTAATCAATGTTGGTTCCCTGCACTGACCCTAACTGCTGATGTCATTTCTCTGGCTGATGCTGGTATCCATTCTACCAATGTCAGTTCCTATCTAACTGACATCGGTCTTCTTGTTGCCGATGTCGGTTACTGTCTAACTGATGCTGGTACCTTTGTTCTCCTGTGAGTGATAACTTTTTATGTGTGAGCTCCTTTTGGGTCAAAACCCTATTCAAATCAACATAGCCCTACTCTGAATAATTCAGTCTCCTCAACTAATCTCTGTCTGTCATCTCCTCCATGAACACCAAGGCTTTCCAGTTCTTAAGTTTATCAAAAACATCTATCTTCCACTTAAGAACATGCATTCCCCTCCTACATATGTGACTAAGCCTACAAAGCCACATCTCTGCAATAGAAGGTGAATCAATAATATAAGTAGATAGATAAAGGATACCTAATTTCTTACCACCATCTAATTCAAGTGCATCCACTGTGAGAGTTACTGTGCATCTCCCATCACCCAACTTTTTTGAAGAAATTAGACTCATCTCCAAGATTGGAACTTGCATGACCTTCTTCAACACTTGTGTGTTATATGTCTGTAATTTTAGCTTCACTTCCCCTTTGTCAATAATCTGACAAGGCTCACCAACCCCTAAATAAATCTCTCCAAAGTCTCCAAAGACATACCCATGAAAAGATGCTCTATTTTGGGCTGCATGAAAAGAGACAAAAGAATCTGTAAACAAAGATTCTACTTTATCCAGAGCAACCTATGCAACATCACTTGCAACATTCGCTTCTACACGTTGATCTTCTACCGACCAACAATCTACCTTTACCTTCTCTTTCTTTCCATCAATGAGACCATTCATGCTATTCAGTTTCTCCATTCGTAGCTTACTTTCTTCTGCCATTACTATACTCCCACTCAATCTAAAACCCTTGAGAGTGACCTGTAATCAAAAACACTACCAGATCTGAACCACCTATTAGTCAACCCAACCAAAAGCTCTGATACCACTTGTCAAGATCTTGCTCTACCAATTAGAGCACATATGATTACCTCTTGTATTAGCAACTAAACATGGAATTTAACCAGAAGTAACAAGTAACTAGAAATATGAAACAACACAGGAATATGAAAGACAATACACAATTGTATTAATAATCACTCAGAAGAAAATACAATAAAGAAGATGCCACTTCTTCTTCCACCTCAAAGGCTCGCCACACCTTAAGACCTTCTTCCTTCTCTCTCATGGTCACAACAATCAACTCCAATATAGAATTGATGTTCACCTCCACCAGTCAATAACATGCTGCCAATACACCAAGTACACAACCATACTCCAAGTAGATCTCCTGCTCTCTACTGCACTTACAAATCATTAGACCTTACTCACCAATGTAGATCTCCAAAAGAAGCCATGCACACCTACTAACCAAGATCATACATATACGAAGAACCCTTCTGATTCTCCAAACCAGTACCCACACTTGGTACTATGGCACTAAGAGGAACACATCATTGCTCTCCTCTCTCTGAAGGAGCTTATTTTTCTTGCTTACTCTCTAGCACTTGTTTACAATACAACCCATGAGTCTATATATAGATCTCATGCTTACAATAATTAGACTATCTTAATTAAAATAATTAGTTGCACAACTCAAGACTACAACTAGCCTTTAACATGCAAACTAATAGTCCAAAAATAGACTCTCTAGAATTAACATGCAAACTGCATGTTCACGCACAGGCTGTCGACATTAGCTCCTTCTTGACCGATGTCAGCCGACTGGTAACCGATGTCAGATTCTTCTTCTCTGCTATCTGACCGACATCGGTTGATCAGACCAACGTCGATTTCCCTGTAACTCATTTTGCAACTCTCTGCAACCTCTGTAACCTCCGTAACTCCTCCTATTTGCATCCTGGTGAAGCTTTTAGCTCCACAACCTAACACAAAAACTCAATAATAACATATTCAACTGTCCATAAAACAAGTAATGAAATATTCAAATGTCAAAGAAGTAAACAAAGGAATAGGGGTTGAAATCAATAGATCATATTCAAATGCTTGATACACAAATAAAATAGCAAGCTAAGACACTCAAGGAATTACATAAATGAAATCATAATAAAAAAACATAAACATATTATAGTAGTCCATGGATCAAATCTATTATCAAAAAGTATCATGTATGTAGGTTATCAATTACACTATAGAGGATATAAGCATAGATAAAGGCATGTGTAAGTAAATATCTAATCTACAACATGATAATATAAAGTTAACATATAATTATATAACATTGAATTATCATGATCATAGAGGTGGAAGCCCCTAACATCTTATTTAATTGAGAAGAGCAAAACACAACATCCCAAAAGTGCATAAATCATGTATCTTTGTATTCGTGTATCAAACTCAAAAAAAAGTGCCAAACACATGTGTATGTATAAGTAACTAATATGATATCCATTATCATATAACCAATAGAATATGTAGATGTGAAAAATATTTTTGGATTTTTTTTTGTATTTTCAAATATCTAAAGATTTTTCATCAAGGAAGTCCTCATCATCAAAAGGTGTAGGGTTACGTAAAAAATTTCAAGCTTTGTTTATGTTGATGTATGATCATATATTCAATGTTTCATGTAATGGTTTGCCTCAATCTAATGGTGCATGAAAATAACCATACCCATAATGTTATATTCAAATCTCTATATCAATATCAATAAAAGTAATACACATATTTTTTGTACCTAGCTTCATATTCCAATCAACTATCCAATTTTGTCTAAACTTTAATTTTAAATGTAGTTCATGGTCTAATATCCATATGGTTAAAGTTTCCACATGTGATAGGTGATTGAATGTATCCTCAATATTATGGAATCAATGGAAAGTATATTATTTCATGTTTAATATGTCCTAATTATATGATAAATATGATTCCATAAGTTATATCCCACTTGTTGTTAGCAAATTAGAGATGGTGGAAATATACCCCATAAATATTAACAATAATAGTTACTCTTCATGATTTGGCCACTTTGAGAGATAGTTATCTTCTAAAATATAAGAAGGATTTTGCCTTTTTGCATTTTACACATAATGTATATGCATCCTTCATTATTATATTCATGAATTAAGTTATTCAATGCCTCACATTAATTAGTATTATAGACAATGATCTAATGATAATTATAATATGGTACTCCCTCTATAAATATACAACCAATAATTTATTTCTATTTGATAGAAGGTAAATAATTCATTATATGTCCAAGTAACATAGATAATATGGTATATATAGTATATTTTTGTGTGGTGATATGTAAAGTTTATTATGAATCCTTTTTAGAATACTGCACATTGTTCACATGATGTACTTGAATTTTACCCTTGTATGGTTGGCTTAATGTTTTTTACAAAGAGGGATGTATGGAGTAACAAACATATACATGCTCATCTCCTATTTTTGTTTTTCATATATCTTGATTCAATTTTGTATCTTCTACAAGTATGTTTAAATTAAATTTATTAGGACCTTTAGGTTTGAATAGGTTATGCAAAATGCAATCAAGTGGATCAAATTTTAGTATTCACATTTTCTCATATGTCATATCATAGGTGTTAACAACATTAAAAGTGGATTAAGTTTATATGTACCAAGGCCTATAGGATTAAATAGGTTATGCAAAGAGTGGGTCAAATTTTAGTTTTCACATTTTATCATATGTCATTTCATAAGTGGTATCATCATCAATATCATAGTATTCTAAGAACCTATATATATTTATCTTTAGTATTGACCAATAAAGGAAGCTCAAATGTTGGGGGCTCTTGTAGTTTTATTGTAGTTTTTGGTAATGGTTATTGCTGTTTATAGGAATTTATGTGTACCTCAATATTTAGTACCTTAATTTCATATATAAATGAAGGATCCATTGCAATTAAATCACATATTTCATGTAAGTGTGTATGCCCAAGAGGAATGCATTGTTTAGGTGGTACCATTGTGGGAATCCCTTCATTTTCAAAATGTATCATTTTAAAAAATATAAAAGGTTCATAATCAACATGCATGGTTAATAATGTTTCATCATGTATAAATTTTATAGAGTAGTGAAGTTTGGATGGGATAAATTTCATTAAATATATCCAAGGTCTACCCAGAAGTAGATTATAATGTAATGATTGAGACATTATTTGAAAATCAGTTGAAACCATTTTTTTGTCCTAATGTCACATCCAATGTGATTTTACCAACTAGAGGGATAAGTGAATTATCAAACCCCAATCATTACATTATAATCTACTTCTGGGTAAGGTTCACCAAATGTTTAACCCTAAACTTTATATGGATGTTATTAGGATAAATAGGGTTAAGAATATATAAATGAATAAATATAAGGGTGATAAACATATTTATAGTAATTCATTTAATTTAAAAATATAGATAGAACATATATTAAATTTATTATGTTGAGATATGCTAAAATTGGAAAGTACAACAATGATAGATATGATAATGACAAATAAGGTACTTATCTAGCTATGATGTAATGCATATATGGATATAAAATAGGTACTAATCAAACTTGAAGAGTATTCTAGAATAGTCACCAAAATTTGGATTAAGTGCCTCTCTATCCTCAAACATTTACATCATCCTGGGTCAGTCTTGTCAATGCTAGTACTTGGGTTATATGTTATTTTACTACCTAAAATATGTATTGAAACATGATGAAACCACCTAGATGATTATGGGGTTTTCATCACCTTCACTTTGATACATTAATATCTAGGTCATAAACTATTTTTCCTTTTAAAATGATTAAAACCTTAGTTATTCATCCTCATAGTGGCTATGGAAAAAATGGGTTAGTGGAAAAATAGTGTCAAGATTCCCTAAAGACCCCTTTATTAGTGAGTGATACCATCATATCCAATACACTTAATAGGGCCTTAAAATTATATATCTATCCCCTATATGTTTGATTGTGTGTGAATCATGTAATATGCAATAAATATGTACAATAATGACCTATCTTGTAACTTGGAAACTATAGCTCTTTGACTACTCCTTTGGTAATTTAGAACTACAAATTTTTTATCCCTATGACTAATATGAAAATAGAAGAACATAATGAAACTTTTCTCACTTGAATAACTAATTAAAGGATTTTCATAAGTTACCTATTAAGTAGGCAAGAAATTTATAGGTGAGGAATGAATGAGGATTGATCATGTATCTATACCAACCCATTTGGAGAATATATTGCATAATAGCACTTAGGTCAACCATTAGGATATGTTTCATTTTAAAATTATATTAATTTTATGGAATTAAACACTTATGTCAGATTAGGACACCTATTATGACATAGGTATGTTAGGGATGCAAGTGTTCAAGAAGCAAGAAAACATTTACATGATAAAAACTTGTAGAGTCATAAGATAAAAAAGTTTTAATAATTATGGAAAAGATAGAAGTTATAGGTCATCAACATAACACTGGTTAGACTAAGAGATATTCTAAGGGACACAAGAAAGAGTAGATGCAAAACTTGTGAAAGTGAGATAGGTCTAGAATTGAGAGGATCAACTTAGGTCTAAGTTTTCTAAATGTACAAGAATGAGGTGTTATATGTTCTATAAGTAGTGTCTAAAATGATATGGATCATGAAACCAATCAATGTGAGCAATCTAAACAAGCTCAAGAGTTAATGTCACAAATAAATCCAAGGGCCTCTTAGAAGTAAAATGAATTTTTCATAACAAACAAATATAATGACTGCATGAAGGGCACATAAATATGTCCCAAATATTAGATTCAAATATGGTGCATCAAACAAGTCCAAGTGAAACACACTATATATAAGTACAATAAATCCTATCATGCAAGAGAGTAAAAAAATTAATGAAGAATATAATAAGTAAAGACTAATATACAAGATACATATGTATCAATGTCACATCATATTATAATATTATATTGATGTAAAAATGTAAGATATGAGTAATTAGTAAGACATGCATATATGATATAAATATCTCAACATGGTTAGAAAGGTGATAGAAAAATATAACCTAAGATAAAAAAACCTATGGAATAAGATGTCCCTAGTATTAGAATGGGCATTGGATAGATAAAAGTGGAACATATATATGTATATGTGTGTTTATTATCCTACAATGCACTCATATAAAATGAAATACATGTGTATGAAAATAAAATGCCAGGTACCAAACATGTGATAAATAAAATATGTAAACAATTTAATCTAGAAACACATCCATTTTTAGGTCATGTTTTTACTTTTTGAAATATTTGAAATGTTTTTGTAAATTTTTAGCATATTTTAGTTTATCTTAATATGGTCAAGTGAGGCCAAATGGTAATGTTTTATAAATTAAAACAAAGGGATATATCCAAACAATCCACAACATATATCAAGGCATAATGTGCACTATATGTGATATCATGAAAATATGGAGTAAGTGGAACAAATAAATATGCCCTATTGTATATGTTTATCATAATAATTTATTTCAACATTGTATGTGGAGCTAATGATAAGCATGTCCCAAGTGGGTAATAATCGATGTATGCTAGTGTAATATGTACATATAGATGCATATGGTCATTTATGCTCAATAGAAGCTGTATAAATATAATATTTTCAAATATATCAATTATTGATGATTTCTCTCTTGCAAGAACTTGTCAAGTCTCAATCTCTCATTAATTCCTTAAAGGGTACACTGGACAAGGGGTATCCATACTATTGGTGCTTCATAGGATTGGTGTACCCTATAATACCACTTGCTATATACACAACCATATCCTATACACCTCCCTAATCCTTGCATCCTCTCTTACACACTTATCTAATAAATTCATCAGCCTACTTATCCCCTTTCTAAGACTAAAACACTTTTTTATAGTTTAAATTACATTATCATCCTATGCTAACCCTATATTCAAATTGTTAAAATCATGTTACGGGTCTAGGTCAGCTTTGGTTGACCTAAATTTGGACCTAACTTATTTTTATCAATTAATTATATAGAGTTGATAGGGCTAACCCTATTGAATCAAT
Source organism: Torreya grandis (assembly GCA_037957365.1). Taxonomy (NCBI): domain Eukaryota; kingdom Viridiplantae; phylum Streptophyta; class Pinopsida; order Cupressales; family Taxaceae; genus Torreya; species Torreya grandis. Next base: position 3,802,778 of record JARHVA010000414.1, read on the forward strand.
GTTTAGAAAGGTTTAGGGTTATATTTAGCTATATATACACATTAATTTCTATCATTTATTAGAGAGGAAGAGAAGAAGAGAAATATATTGTCCATCTACTTATACACCATTATACTTGAGGAAAATAGCTAAGGGTTTCAATACTTTCTTTGTAGATATGGATCTTGTCTTGTGGAGAAGCCTTTTGGATGCATAGAGAAGTTGTGTGTCTTAGATATAACTTATCCTTATTATCCTTACATGCCATAACAACCTCTTAAAAATTACCTTGGCTAAGGGAGAGATTGAGGCTCGATGGGTTCATCCTCAAAGTTAAGTATTCCTAACTTTGTTCCTCCTTTGTAAGTGTGTGTGTGTGTGTGTGTGTGTGTGTGTGTGTGTGTGTGTGTGTGTGTGTGTGTGTGTGTGTGTGTGTGTGTGTGTGTGTGTGTGTGTGAGTGTGCATTTGTACTTCTCTCTCATGCATTAATATTTCCTATATATTGACTTGAGTATACATCTTCTATGGATGTTTAATTTTTATGTTTATTACCCCCACTTTATGCCACAAGCTTTAGTGGTCCCTAGATTATATTTTTCTTTTCTTTTCATTTACTTAGTGAATATGAAAACATAGGACCTAGATAGTGTTATTTCATAGTGTTTCTTGATTGGAGGCTTCGCAACCCCTCTCTAATGATGTTATTTTGGTAAGATACCCCTTGGATAGGTCTAGCAGATTGATCTTGTTCATGACCTCAAATATCTAATGTATTAACAAATGGAAGTGTGAGTAGGATTTATATTCTTTGAGTTAGGATTGATTAATAGGTAAACTACATTTTCATTTGTATACATTCTAGTGAACCTGAAGTGAATCAAACCCTTGTAGGTTTTTTTTCACACATTAATTTTAATCAACATATTATATATTTAATTTTTTAGTACTATATCAAACTTGTCAGTGTAGTTATAATAGTTTATGTGTAATTTCAACACATAATCACCTTAAAATGACTATGTTTTGTCTATGTAGGTCTTCTCTAAATATAGGTGACTAAATTGATCATCTTAGCATGGTCTTAAATTATTTAGATAAAAAAATACATACATATTTGAACCAATAGACTCTATTCATAGTTATCTTTTTTAAGTAAATTAGCCTTCAAACATAGTTGATCCAGTCGACTCTATTCATAACTTCTTTTTAGCACACAAGTTTTGCAAACACAATTGAGCTAGTAAACTTTGTTCATAGACTATATGAATCAAAAATTGAACATCACAAAATAATTTTTTTCAATGTAAGCATTTTCAAGCCCACCAAGGTTCATTCTCACTCTATCATTTTAATTTTTCTTTTTAGGACTATTTTTCACTAGTTTGTAGTCTATAAAACTGCAACCCTATATCCAACTAGTTTGACTATCTCAACAAAGTCCTTTAGATTTTGTTCTCTATAGAAGAAATAATATACATGTTTGATTATGTTATTATAGATCTTGATTATATATAATATTAGTGACCCAATCAACTTTATTCTACACTATTTGCATATAGTATCATCTAAAATGATTATGTACTCTTCACAGTCAAATAATTAACATCTTTATATAGTAATTATTTCACTTTAATTTCAGTTTTTTACATTATTAGAGTAGAAAACATAGTTTAAATAGGTGGGATTTAAATTTACCAATCTAGTCACACTATTTTTCTCTTTTTCACACTTCCAAATCACTTAAACATTGAAAAAGTATTACATATTTATCTTCCCAAGGCATACCTACTTGGATTTCATAACCAAGACGGAAGTTAACTTAGTTTTTTGTCCAAGTATATGTGAACATATGATTTTAATAGGGGGATATTATTATCATGTTAGTGAATAAATCAAATCAATTAAAAAACACACTACACTAACACCCTAAGCCTATCTCAAAGGGGGAGCTTAGTTAACAAAACATGAATATGAAAACAACTAAAATTCAAAACAAACCTTCTTTTACCTTCCTTGGATGCTGAAAAGTACTTTTTATAGTGGCTTGCTTAGTTTGTGCTCATGAAGTCTACATCAATGGAAGCTTGGCTATCTCCATCTCTCTTTGGCACCTAGTGTGGCTTTGGCTTGACTTGGCTCAACTTGGCTCAATATTTTATCATAATAACACTAATTTTAATGAAGATTTGGAATCAAGTCAAAATATAACTTTGGCATATGAGAGCTTAAAATTATGGCTTTGAAGCTTGCTATTTATAGACTTTTGGAATTTTGAGGATCAAACATGACCATCCATCTCAAGATTGAGATGTGTGGCCATGGATAAATATAAATATTAAATTCATTCTAAAAATATACCCATTAATATTTGAGAGAGAGGGGCATTAAATAGGCATGGAAGGGCTTTGATGAGGCATGGGAGGCATGAATCTTGATATTTGTCGTAATTATGACCTAGGGATGTCTTCCCAAGAAATGATCTCACCTGATGATGCAGATATTCAATATTCATTTACAAAAATAAATTATTTAACAAGTTCCATGTAATTCTTAATTAGGCTCTAATTTGGTTTAATTATCTCTTAATCATGATTAAGCACTTTATGCAGAAATTACTCAAATTGATCAGAATAGACTATTATTGGCCTAAAATTTGACTAGATTAGAATTAATATGTGATGTTAAATGCATTGAATGTGTTATCCCATTTAGGATGATCTCAAAACCAAATAATAAAGGAACATGTCTCATGTAATATATTTGATAGAAAAGAGTAATCTAGGGCACCCAAGTGTAAATTTGGCATTTTGACTCAAAATGATCTAATCAAAGTTAGCTAGCTTATAAAATACATTACCCCATTTAGGGATACCCTAGCTAAAATTGACACTTGAATATATCAATTTCAACTCATTTAATGTGTTTTAGTGTTTTTAGGCCAAATTATGCACTTTGGTGGAAATTGGTCAGAAGCTTGGTTAAAGGTTATCGGTGGCCATATTTAGGTGTATATAGTTTGTCCCTATTTGGGAAGGCATTACAATTTATAGGAATATTAACATATTGTCAAATAATGAAAAGGTATTTTATGCCTAAAACTATAATGATGATGAACTAACTATATGATGGCCCCTCGATGGAATTGTTGGCACAAGGAAAGGTTGGCAAGCAATACCTCAAAAGAAAGAATTGAGATGATAGGACCAAAGAAAGGAAAATGATGGGATGAAAACACAATGATTTTGAAAAAGTAGTCAAAACCATTGAGAATTCAAGTGGGATAGTATACAATGTTTTACCCAAAGGTGGTTATAATAATTATACCTTGATAGTGTCAATGTGGTATGATAACACAATGATTTGCCCAAGGTAGTTATAATCATTGAGAAGATGGAGTTGCCCTAGTTAGTATAGACAAACAAAATAGAAACATGCCCTTTTTTGGGCAAAAAAAAGTAAAATTAGTGAGAATACAATGATTTTCCCAAAGGTGGTTATAATCATTGAGAAATAAAGGTGGGATGGTGTTTAATGGTTTCCCCAAAGGTGGTTATAAGCATTGGACCTGATTATTGAAAACATGATTGATTTGGCTAATGATGATGGTAACTTAACATAGAGGGTAATCATGATTTGGAACAACATACTAGTAGGGAGATGCTTGTGTAAACTAATAAAGGTAGAAATTATTTTGTTTCCTAATTACTCTATGTAGGATATGATTGGGATTTAAATAAATATGGTGGTGTCAAAGAGAAGCCAATGATAACATTGTTGAATAGAATTCTTGAAGTTAAGGTTTTTTGTATCATGTGTCGGTAGGCATCATGGTATAACATCATGAGGACTTGGCCAAAATATGCATAAGTACTAACTTTCATAATCTAATACTCAATAGAAAACAATGCACTAATGATAGAAACCATGATGCCAATGTAAATGCATGAATATGGATGGATTCAAGTGTAAGTGTAAGTAAGGAATCACCTAATGAATGGAAGTAGACTAAATCAAGGCAATAGTATAGAAATAAAAAAAGTAGGCACACAAACAAAAAAATAAAGAAATAAATTAATTTAAGACATACAAACATTACCCCTAGAAAATAGGTGATAACCTAATAAACTAATAGAATGGGGGAATAGAAGAAAAGGAAGGGGATGACATAATTGTCTCCATATGCACTAGGCAAGTGTATGTTGCCTACATAGTTCCATGGACATAATATCTAGTAAAAACATCAAGCCAATTGTAGTTCTCCCAATAAATGAGAAGAAAAGGATAACTGATCAAAATAAATAGAATGGAAATGATAGAAGAATAGGAATGGTCTTTCAAAAAGGCAATTGCATGGGAGAAAAGGACAAAAAAAGATGGGAAAACTAAGTGATAATTGATTTTTTTGTAACTTAGTAAGGGTTCCTAGAATCCTTAAGGCAAAGAAGTGGTCAATGTTTTTGGTATTTTCTAAATGGTTTTCGAAATGTTTTTGAAATTTTGGAGTATCTCAACATAATCAAGAATAAAAAGATATGAAAAGTGGTTCAAACTTGTAAAACGGTGAGAGCATAGCTTAGGTGGCTCAAAAAATTATGAGAGTGTGTCTTAGGTTGCTCATAAAATAGCAAGAGTATGGCTTGGGTTGCTCACAAAATGACAAGAGTGTGGCTTAGGTTTCTCATAAAATGGAATGAGTATGGCTATAAAAGGTGACTGATCTGACCTCAACAAGTATCAAGCACTACTTACATATTCCCAGAATAGAACCTCAAGTCACTAAAAGTTCTTCCCTATAACAGAGGAATCAAAATAATGTATCAATCAATTCAAATGAAATAGACACAATTGGTATAAAGGCATAGTACAACATAGTAAATGGCAAGTTGGTATGTCAAGGCTCAATAAATAAATATTGACCCTAGTTTGTGCATAGGAAGTTATAACTAGGACATAATGGCATACATCAGTGGTACTAGTTTTCCCATAGGTAGTTATAATTAGTAGCAAGATTAGTGATAATAAAGGAACAAGAAATGAAGGATGTAACTACCAACACTTCTGTCATACTGCTCCAAAATACTCTCTATTTGAACTACTCAAAACAACTACTAGAATGGATCAGATTCATTGGTATTGAAAAGGTGCAATGAATGGTGAAACCAATGTCAAATGGGCTAGGTAGAGAGGATTCAAAACATGCTTGGTTGATAAAATTTAATGTTAAAATGGATAAGTAAGAGGCTAAATGGAGTGATAAGAATGATATCTATACAAATAATAAAAATGATAAAGTGGCACAGCTGAAACAATCCTTATAAACAATATACCATAATGCTCAAACATAATACCACTTGAGGTGAATAATATTCATCATGTTAGGAAGTTTATCTCCATCTAGTATGGTGTGCTTATATGCTCTTAATCCATAATTTTCAATAATGATGAAAGGCCCTATCTAGTTTGGTTTGAATTTACCTTTATGATTCTTCTTAGCCATGGTATTATTTTGGTTTTCTGTAACAATAAGATCACCAAGTTTAAATGTTTTATACTTGATGCACTAATTATAGTGGCCTTTGAGTCAGTTCTGATATGGCTAAAGATTATTGAGTACAACTATGTATTTTTCATCAAGTAGGTCTAGCTCTTATAGGTGAGCTACTTGATAGTCATGATAATCTAGGGCATTCTTGAAAGATATGTGTCATGAAGGTAACTCAACCTCAATAGGAAGGATGGCTTATATATCATAAACAAGTGAGTATGGATTGGATCTTGTAGTGGTAACATGATTGGTATGATATACCCAAAGGGCATGGAATATCTAAAGGTGATAGTTGTGACTGACATCATTGATAATCTTTTTGATAATGTTAACAATTCTTTTGTTCGATGCCTCACCCTAACCATTACCCCGAGGGTAATATGCCATAGAGAACTATTGTGTGATATTATATTCAACACATAGCTTGTTAAAATCCTTGTTTTTTAAGGATCCTCCATCATCAGATATAATTTCAAAAGGGATACTATAGTGATAGATGAGATGGTTGAAGATGAAATTGAAAATTTGATTTCTAGTCACGTGAGGGATATAGCTTTAAACCACTTAGTGAATATTTGGTGGTGGTAAAGATATGTTTATGGCAATCTAAAGATGTAGGATTGATTTTTACAATGAGTTCAAGTCCCCATGTAACAAATGGTCATAGTCTCAACATTGGTTTCAAAGTCTTGGTAGGGACATAAATCAGATTGGCATGTCATTGACATTTATCACACTTATTTACATATGCAGTTGCCTCTACATCCATCATGGCCCAGTAATAACCAGTGCGTAATATTTTTTTGGATAAGACTACCTTACTAGAGTGGACTCCACATACTCCTTCATGTACTTCCCATAATGCTAGTGTATATTTTCCAAGTTTAAACAATGAAGTAGAGTTCCATCAAAACTATGGTTGTAGAGGGTTGATCTAGGTAAGGTACAATGAGTGGTTTAGTGAATGAAGGCTTTGATTTATTTTTAAGATAAGTCAAGTGGTATAATTTAGTCATGAAGATAGCTATGAAGGTTAAAATTCAAGATAGAATTAAGACCAATAATATCATAAATCATGGCAATGGTTGAAGGTTCATGAGATAGTGTGACCAAATTCTTGATGAGGAATTGATACTCTCTAGCTTTATCTATTTGTTAAACCAAAGATCTAATAGTGTCCATAGCATCTATAGTTTTATTAATTACCCTTGGTATATGCTAAAACTGAATCTTGGCAATTTATTTTTTGAGAGTATAGACCATGGCCTTATATAGAACCAACTTGTCATGTTTGGTCTGAAAGTGGTTAGTAACCTAATTAATGATTAATTAAAAATTACCATAAACCTTGAGATGAATCATGTTCCACTATACTACTTGTTAAATTCTTGAAATAAGTGCTTCATACTTAGCCATGTTGTTTGTATAAGGAGAATTGACTCTAAAATACTTGGGAATTAGATCCCCTTATGGTGTACTAAATAAGAGGCCTACCCTTGATATATGTGAAGTAAATGATCCATTAGAATAAAACTTCTAATGTTTATCTTCAAGAGGTATGTCAATGATGGTCATTATGGATTCATCTATAAATTGAAATGTGAATGGATCTATGTCTATAAGTAGTGCTTCAGCAAGCTGATCTATAAGGACCTATCCCTTGATTGCCTTTTAATTGACATATTCTATGTCAAACTCACTAAGAAGCATGATCCACTTGGCCATTATACCTTGTAAAGTTATTTTTGATATTAGATACTTGAGTAGATCTATTTTTGAAATGACCATGGTCTTATTGTTCAACATGTAGTATCATAATTTTTGAGCTATGAATATCATGGCTAGACAAGCTTTTTCAATAGGTGTATAGTTGTGTTCATATGTGACCAATTTATGGATTAATTAGTATACCACATGTTCTTTCCCATATTCATCATGCTGAGCTACAAGTTCCCCTAAGGCACTATCTATAGCTGATAGGTAAAAAAAAATGGTTTTCTTGGCATACATGGTAACAAAATAGGCAGATTTGCTAGGTAATCTTTGAGCTGCTAAAAAGTTATTTGGTAGTGATTATCCTAGTGAAATGAAAAACTCTTATTTAGAAGATGTGTAAATGGATGAAACTTCTCTACTAAATGATATATGAAGAATCAGATTGATTGGATCTTGCCCTACAAACTATGGAGCTGCTTCAAAGTGGTTGGTGGTGGCATCTCTATTATATCTTGGACTTTGGCTAGATCAACTTCAATGCCTTTGCAAGACATAATAAAGTCAAGTAATTTGCCTGATGTTACTCTAAATACACATTATTTGGATTCAATCAGACTTTGTATTCATGTACTCTTTCAAATATCTTATGTAGCACTATTAGATGGTTAGCCTTGGTTTTTGATTTGCCTAGTGGGTCATCAACATAGTTTTCAATAATATCATGCATCATATCATGGAATATTATGGTCATGGCTCTTTGATAGGTAGATACAACATTATTAAGACCAAACGACATTACCTAATAACAAAATGTTACCCATGGAGTGGTAAATGCTATCTTGTGTTGATCTTCTGTTGTTATTTTGATCTAGTTATATCCTAAAAAGCCATCCATTAGTGAAAGTATCTCATAAATTTTCATGGAGTCAATGATCATGTCAATAATAGGTAATGTAAAGTCATCCTTAGGGAAATATTTTTTTATGTCATGAAATTTTTATAAATTGTGATTCCTTTAATTTTTTTGCTAATAGGTAAAACATTAGATATCTATTATGAGTAATCAATGGATCAAATACATCATAATTCTAAGAGTTTTTCCAACTGTTTATTTACTAATACTAAAATGCAAGGATGTATCTTACATAATTTTTTATTAACTAGTTTGGTATAAGGATTTACCACAAGGTGATGTAAAACCAAGGCAGGGTCTAAACCTAGCATGTTAGAATAAGCCCATGCAAATATATTTACAAATTCTCTCAATAGAGATGTAAGGACTTCATGTTCCTCATTAGTGAGGGATGTGCCTAGTTTTATCTATTTTAGGTCTAATAGAGTCCTAATGTTTACTTTTATTATATCTTCAAATAGAAGGGTTGAGCCATCTTCTAGGATAGTAGGTAAAGACTTGAATTATTGGACTATATCAGGGTCCTTTGTTAGTACTTAATCTTCAACTTCACCTAGCCATGATGAATATGAGTCCCCCAATCAGAGATCTAGCCATGTGACAAAAATAGTAAAAAATTCTTGAAGGATTTGATCAAACACTTGTTGTTGCTCAAAATTGAACTCAGATCCATAGGCAAGTTCATCATTGGTGGTTTCTTGGTCTAAATTCAAATAAGATGAACACCCCCATCTAATGGTGTCTAAAATAAGTTTTCACCACTACACTAACCTTTATCTTTACTTTTTTCTTGGTCAAAAAGTGCCTCAAAGAGGTTTTCACTTTGGGACATCAATGTTTTATTTTATTTTTTTTGGGCTAAGGGTGTTCACCCACTCTATAAAATAGGCTTCAAGATCCAATGTGATTGAGAATCTTGATTTATAATATCCCAATGCAATGTTATCTTTAAGGCCTAGAAAATCACATAATGTCTCATCATTCTAAAACTAATCAATCGGTAAACTAGATTCTTGTTGGTCCTAATCTATCAGTTGGGGATAGTATAATGTCAATGGGATATTATGAATGATTGGATTGAGGGTATATATGGAATTGTTATCAAACATGTTAGTATTAAATAGGTCATCAAATATAAGGCTATGATCAGACTCTACTTTACTATCAACATCATTATCACTACTTACCGATGATGGAACTTGAATAAGATATGTGGGGTCTCCACTAAGTGGTTTAAATCCAAGTCCATAGGGTATTTTGTACTTAGTCATGGAAATTGGATTAATGGTTCCTTGTTGATTAAATTAGATTCATATTCCTTCATAATCTTGATGTTCCATGATCCTATTGGGAATAGGATACTTTGTACTCTTATAAAAACTGACCAACTTGTCATTGTATAACCATGATTCATCTCATTTAAGAGGGTCTTATTCTTGGCCAGATGCCAGTATGAACATGACCGATCCTAAATTATGAACTTTATATTTACCTTTTTGTTTCTAATGCATGTGTAGAGTAACTTTAGGTCTTCCAAATATCTTGGGATCTTAAGGAAGATTGACAATATGAAAGGTATCATGGGTCACATACTCCCCTGGGCCATTATCTAAATTAGTGAAATGATTGAAAGCTTCAGGAGGCAACATGTGGGAAAGGGAATCTAGGGTATTAGGATCTATGAAATTGTCTTATAGGGAATCAATAAGTATGAACTTTCTTGTAACCTGCTTGAAACTTAGTTTTATGCTATATTGGTAATTATAGCTTTAAAACTCAGCCTCGAGATGTTTGCAGTGTTCATATGGGTGTAAATCTCTTAGAATATTCACTTCCATCCTTGAGTGGGAAAACTTGATACATAGGTGCAAAATTAATGGGAATACATTATTCTAATCTAACCAAGGCCTACCTAGAAGCATATTATATGACAACTCAAGATAAATCACATGCAAAAGTGTTTCATGAGTCAAAGACCCAATGATAACTAATAGGCTAATGGTGCCTTGTGATTCTCTCTCATAATTATCATAGGATTTGATAGTTATCATTTGTAGTTGGATATCTACCATTATGTACCCAAGAAGCTTGATGATCTTTAGAAATACTATGTTGAGGCTCGATCCATTGTGTATAAGGACATATCTCACTTTATGCTACTTTATACAAACTTATATGTATAATGGATTATAATAGATCAGGCTAAGGGAAGACATATCACTTTAGTTGAATGTGACTTGCTAGGTGAGAGCTAGGTATCCAACCAAAGCTTGAAATTTATTAGGGGATATGTCACTAGCAACAATGGATTAGGTTAAGAACTCATTTAAAATGTTCTTGTGGATTATTGACATTTGCAACAAATCTAAAATGGAGATTTGGGTTAGTGTCTTTTGCAATTATTCCACAATATCAAACTTCTTTTCTAGGTAAGTGGTAAATGGATTATTTTAAGATTGAATAGTTAGTTCGATAATGGGAAAAATGGTAGATGGTTGTAGGCCTAGAATGGTAATCTTTTACCTCTAAGTTTTGACTACGTAATCAGGATTAAATACAAGACCATGATTACTAAAAAATGGTGGTAATGATGTGGGACTAGATAAGACAAGTCTTGGTTGTTGGTGCACCTATATGCAGTCACATGGCAAGGACAAGTTATCAGTATAAGGTAAAAAAGTGGAAATCCTAGTTTGCTGGTATGCCTACATGTGTTCCTAGGTCAAATAAGGATTTTCCATGTAATTTTGTTGAGTATAATTGTTTAGAAATGGTTTATATTGATTGGTGTTTGGTCTAGGATTAATGGAGATAGTGTTAACACTATCCCCTGTAATATGACCTAAAACTTTGTTGTAATCATGTTCAATTACATGGTAGGTTTGTTGTTTATTACCATTATTACCTTGGTTTTGTCCATTGCTTTGACATTGTTAGTTTTGTTATTGATTTTATTAGTTTGTCCTTTGATTTTGATACTGTTGATTTTGTTATTGCACTAACTATGGCTATTTTTGTTGTTGATTATGTTATGTGAAAGGGTTTTGATAGATGCCAAGATTGTGATTGGAGGTAGAATCACCACCATCCATTGTGATATCCCCATTCTCTAACATATTTTAAATTAAATGCTTGATTTTCACACATCTTCATAAATTGTGCCTGTTGACCTGATGATATTCATAGAATTCATTTTCATGGTACCAATTAGGATAAGGGATGCCTTGAGGATAATGCTTTAGTATAGGCTAACTAATCAAATTAGTAGTGGTAAGTTTATGAAATATAGACTAAATAAGCTCTCCAAGGTCACTAAAAACATGATGCGTAGGTAAAGTTCTCCTTAGAGGAAGGTTTTTAAATGGAAAATGTTGTGGAATTTATTGTGAAGGTCTTGGTTGTTGTACTTGAAGCATTGGTTGAAGAGGTTGTCAGGTAGGAGTAAGCTAAGAAAGTGGTATAGATGATGTTTACACCATCTGGACATGATGTGACTTAGTTACTCTATTTCCCACAACATTCCTATTGTGGTTAAATTGATTTGGTCTATCTTGGTTATTAGCTTGTGTTGGTTATGATTCTTACATTTGGATAAGATGGTGGCTTTGGTTAGTTCCTTAATTGGTAACTTGGTTTTGATTATTTGAATTAAGATTGATGACTCCTTTATTAATGAGATCTCTCTCGATCAATAAAACTTTGTTAATGATTTCTTTAAAGGTATGTGCACACTATAGTTGTAAATGATAGGCTATCTCATTATGTAATTTTTTAGTGAATAAAAGAAATGATTATTTATCTAGTAAACTATGAGTTAATCAACTTGAAAGTGCTCTCTATCACTATAGATAGCTTTCAAAACTCTCACCTACTTTTTGTTTAGGTTGTGTAAAATCAACCTATGAAATCTCATGCTCAAGATTATAGGAAAAGTGTTGCAAAAACTTATCTAAAGATCATCAAAATCAACTATTAAATTCTTAGGCAACTTCAAGAACCACTTTAAGGCTTGTCTAGCTAATCTCCTTAGAGATAAAAACAAAAGGTATATATCGCTATATGCCATTGGTTGGCATGTGATAAATAACTTGATTAAATGGGCTTTAGGGTCACCTTTCCCCTTGTATTTATCAAACTTTGGTGGCTCATATCTTGGAAGAAATGAAATCTGTAAGTACTCCATATTGAAAGGATAAGAACACACATCATCTAACTTAAACTTTTTAACCTATTTCCTTGCTTGGATGGGCATAATTGCTTCATTTGTCATAGTTCTTGGGATAAAAAATTAGAGGGAAGTTTGGTTTGAGGGGGAACATTATCCTAGGTAGATGGTTGGGCAATCACAAGTGGAATATTTTGATTGAGTAATGATGGAGGCATTTGGTATACATTGGATTGGTTAGGAAATGAACTAGGAATACTCATACATGGACTAGGATTTATTTATTGAAATTGCACATTTGGTTATGTGATATTCTAGTTTAGGTTAATGATGAAGGTTTAAATTGGAAGATTATGAGGTTGGGATGGAGGGATATAATCATACTATGCCTATTGTGGTTGAATATGGATTTGTTTTCTGACTACTCAAACCTTACTATTGAGTGAAATTTTCTGAACGAAGACCCCATCTTTGAATGAGCAATATGTTATACATAAAAGACAATTATTTCCTAGCAGGTATTTGAGAGATATTGGAACCCCTTTATTACATATATCCTAGTTGGGAAGTGGATGTATGATGGAGATTTGGCACCTATCATTGACCAACATGAATATGTTATTGATTAAACATAATTTGGTTTTGAATTGGTATGTTGGTATGTGAAGAATAAGGTACATTTGCTACTACCTAATGGGGTGGACATTAGTTTCCCCTTGTTGAGGTGGCAATATGTTTGGCCTCTGCTCCATTGGTATATTCATTTATGCCTATTATTTTGGAAAGTTACTCATCACTTATTGAAGAGGAATAGGATTCATCACATTATATTATTGAGTCATGACATTGGTTGTTGGTTGACTACCTAATCCTATTGGTTATGCACTTGAAAAATTAGTTAGTTGAGGTTAGGGTGCAAAATTTCCCATACTTAGGTTTATAGAGCCACTTGTGGTATTAACTAAAGGCATATGTTGTTGACTAGTTGTTTGTGTATTAATACCACATTTATTTGGATTGGGCATTGCTTATGTATTATCCACTATGTTTTGCTCATTATTCTTTATAAAAGTAGAATACACTTCTTCAATAATTAACATATGAAACAAGTTTCCTATCTAAGTGTTTTGCATAAATGGGTTTGAACTCAAGTTGTCTTGACTAGTTAACTCTATAAAAAATCCTATTGAAGGAACTAAGTCAATAAGAGGTTTACTCACCATGGTCATCTGACTGAAATTGTGTCCTAGATTTAGGTAGGTTTGATATGCTACCTACATTTGGTTAAAGTGGTCTTCCATGAGGTTATTTATTTTGTTAGGTATGTGAGGGTCCTGATACGTGGTTTAGACTAGCATCAAAGGATTCCTAAAAGAATCCTATTAACTACACAATAAGTTGTGAGGCATTTTTACTAGGCTTGGTAAAATTTCATGAGGGAAGTCCACTAAAAACATATCCCCTACTAATATGGCTCTAACAAAAATCTCATCTTTGTTCTCCAAAAAATGATGCTCAAATAAAAATGTATCATATGTGGAAGGTGTATTGGTAGAGTACAATTGTTGAGGAACTAATTAATTAGTTGTGGGTATTGTAGCTAGGTATTGTGTAGTTTTTTCTTGGTCCTACTCTAAATAAGGTGGTGTATTAAACAAAAAGTTATCTAATAGATCTTGGTTTTGTGCTACTATTTTAGTATTATAAGAGGGATAAGGATCCATCTCATAAGTAATATTATCTATGTAGGGTTCTTGTACCATTTCTTCTTGTGAAACTACATTACAAATCCCTAGATTGTACATGAGTCCACAATGGGTGTAGGAATACATGTTGGGATCCATAGTGAATGTTTTGTGATAGAAAGTGAAAAAAGTTCTACAAAATCTAAAGAGACAATGTCTAAAAATTTAATGTTCAAACTTGGTCTAGATTTTGTTAAAAGGATGGAAAGGTTTATGCAATGATTTATGATAAAACAAGTTAACATTAAGTATATAATGTTACATGTCTTATACAAAAATATTAAGTAAATCAACCAAAAATCAAAATGCCAAAATATAAAATCAAAGTGTGGCAAATCAGTCTAATCTAGGAAATAAATAGTTTCTAGGTATTTTGACCAACCATGGCATCAAAATCTAGGCTCAAAAAAGGCTTGGACTAGGACTCTTAGCCAAATGGTTGCAAAAGCTAGACTCTAAAATAGATGATATTTTAATCTAATGGATTTCAAACAGTTCTAATAAAAATTAGGCATTTGACTTTCGGACATGAACTTGATTAAATAGGTATAAGGTATGAAACAAAAGGTACTTTAGAGATAGTTTGTTTTCTAATAAATAATGGTATAAAACTTGGTTATTTTGACAAATAGGCTATAAAAATGTGAACAACATATCTATGTTAGACAAATATTCACAAAGGTATACTCTGATTGGATTGAAAAATATGCACAAACTTGAACTCTATGCAAGAGGGTCTATGAAACAATGCCTAAAATGCTTTGGGTAGCATAACAATGCTAGGCTACTCAAAATATGTGACAAAATGTTTGTTTTAAAAACACTCTAAGGCAAAGATGGTTTCTCACAAATTTGGTAACATTACACTACCTTTCTTAACTCAAATGACATACATACCTTTAGAGTTTTGATAATATCTCTAAGGCAAAAGTATGTATTCAAATTATCTTAATTGAAATAGGATGATAACACAAAAATGTTTGGTGCATATATTTTAAGTGCAAGTGTTTAGGACAAAATGAACTAAGTCTATCAAGTGGTGATGATGATTATGAGTCTTAGACAACCTTCAACCCAAATTTTAAATTGAACCTAAGTTCCCTCAAGTTTAGTGAAAATGGTGAACCCATTTAACGCATCAACCCTATGAAATTATGAAGGAGAAATTTCAAATTTAAACTATAAAAGGACTTAAACAATGTTTGCTAGAAGTTTAGACTCAATTGGGAAGCATAACTGCACCAAAGTGGATGATATGACTCCAAGTTTTGATGAGATTTGAATAATTCAAATTGATGATTTACATGAGTAACATAATGCCTCTTTATTCAAAGGAAAATTATGACTATGTTTTTAGTTTGTATCTTTTGTTCACACCAAGTTTTGACTCTAAAAAAGACTTTGATCTAGGATAAACTGACAAGGCTCCTTCATATTTTTGGAATCCATCAATATTCATCATTTGAGAGGATTTTAGTGTTCATCAAAAAAATTAATATGTGCATTATATTGTATGTTTTTTACACCCCCCCCCACTTATCTCAAAGAATAGTACTCTGACATGGACCTTGAAGTGCATCTTACACCAACAACACTTCCATGAAAAGTGGGGATTTGTCTGGGGTCTAATTTTTTTTGAATGTTTTTAGGAGAATAAATTACAGAATGACTTTCACATCATGATGAAAAATAAAATCATGTAATTGGGTGTCCACAAGACATGGGTTATTCCAAAAAGGTCTTGTCCTTTTTTTAACCACTACATCCATCACTTTCTTAGTGTAGTTCATTTTCCAAAGTATAAATATGTCATATGTGCAACTCCAACACTATAAGATGGTTTAAATATTCAAACCTCTAATCGTAGTGGGAGTGGATGAAGTTAGTGTTGGGAGATGAAACCCTGGGTCAAATCTTCCCTATATAACTTGAAAGAGTTGATGAATTCCCCCTCGCAAGCCAAGATGTAATGAAATAAAAGACATAAGAGAAAGACTTTAGGATCATTTTAAAGATCACCCAAACTATTGAAATTTTTTTGGGAGTGCTTTAGATGACATTATTTCTATGCCTTAGACTAGGCATGTGTGCAAATAAGGATGACACTTTTGATTCCAAAAGTTCACTAAAAGGAATGGATGGAAGAGCATACACACAACGTCCTCCTCTTTTCCAAACAAATTATAAGTTTAAAAAACTATTGAAGACAAAATTTGATAAGTGTGTTTAGTTTTAAGGCCCAAATGATAGATTAGGTGGTGTTCTTTTGACCCTTTGGTCTTAAGTTATAACTGTGAATAAAAGTCATGAAACTTGATTAATAAATCACCCTAAAAAGTTTTCATACAAACCAAAATAAAGATTTTGAGTTTATTTTAAATATATAAAGAGGTTTAAAAATCATTCTTTAGCAAATATTTGGCTTAGTCCTATAATAAAAAAGTTAGTATGCCCATTAGCTTTCAAGTTATTTTAAGTTTAAAACAATTAACTTGGGAAAATGAAATCTTAGGTTCACACAGTGCAATCCCTCTACTCCACAGATTAATCCCATAACTTTGAAAAACCATGAGTCAAACATGAAATATCATTATTTTTGTTAGATTAACAAAAGAACACAATATTTCTACTTGCAATAACAATACCGCCATTCAGGTTGACAATCCTATTATTCGAGTTCACAATCCCGCTACTCGAGGTCACAATCACACCATTCAAGTTGACAATACCAGTATTAAATTTCATAATATTGCTACTAAAGGTAAAAATACCACTACTTAGGGTCACAATTACACTACTTGGGGTCACAATCCCACTACTTAGGTTGACAGGCAAGTTGGGTTGGCAGGTGAGTTGGGTTGATAATCCTGATTCTTTAGTTTTAAAATGTTTATGAAAAATTTATAGAACTTAAAGTGAAAATAATTACATATTAATAAAATTTGGAAGAAAACACATGGTTTTAAAAAAACATCATTATAAATGGAGTTTGGATGACCTCAAACCAAGCTCCACAAAATGGCTTGTTTTACACACTACAATACCACAACTCATAGTACAATCTTGCCACTGAGTCAGTGGTAGGATTTCAATAATATGACTTTAGATTGGTAGTACTATAATAACATGACTTTGGAGTGGAAATATTGTAATACCATGACTTTAAAGTGGTGGGATTTCAATACCATGACTTTAGAGTGGTAGGATTGTAATACCATGACTCTTTAGTTATGGTATTACAATATCGTAACTATTTAATTGTGATATTGAAATATTTCTACTAGACAATAGAAGGATTTTAATATCACTACTTGTAAGTAGTGGTATTGTCAAAATTTATAGACATAATCAATGTTAGTGCAAAAATGTAATTAAAATGCAATACCATGACTTGCAGTGACAATCTCATGATTGTCTCAAGATACAAATTTGTGACTTCCAAAAAAACATTTTTTACTCAATTTTTTCACTATTTTGGGCCTCCCACTCTAATATTATACATCAAAAAGGTTATCAATTTTATTTTAGGAGCCTTCTGACCAATATGTAAGGCCAGGGTCCCACTGGGTGTGCCACTTGTGAATATAGGATTGCAATAGGGGAGATTAGTATCATGTTAGTGAATAAACCAAATCAATTCAAAAACACACTAAATTAACACCCTAAGCCTATCTACATTAACATATTAAACTAACAAAACATGAATGGAAAACATAACTAAAATTCAATTGAAACCATCTTTTATCTTCCTTGGATTCTCTGAAGTTCTTGTTGTAGTGGCTTGCTTAGTTTGTGCTCATGTAGTCTGCATCAATGGAAGCTTGGATACCTCCATCTCTCCTTGGCACCATGTGTGGCTTTGTCTTGGCTTGTATTGGCTTAACTCAATATTTTAGCATTATAACACTAATTTTCATGAATCTTTCGAATCAATTTAGCATTATAACTTTGGCATATAAGAGCTTAAAATTTTGGTTTTGAGACATGTTATTTATAAACTTTTGGAATGGTTTGAGGATCAACCATAACTACCCATATTAATATTCAGATGTGTGGCCATGGATAAATATAAATATTAAATTCATTCTAAAAATATCCCCATTAATATTTTGGAGAGAGGGGCATTGAATATGCATGGAAGGGATTTGATGAGGCATGGGAGGCATGAATCTTAATATTTGTGGCATTTATGGCCTAGGGATGTCATCCCAAGAAATGATGTTACTTGATGATGTAGATATTCAATATTCATTTCCAAAAATAAATTATTCAACAAGTTCCATATAATTCTTAATTAGGCTTTAATTTGTTTTAATTAGATCTTAATCATGATTAAGCACTTTGTGGACAAATTACTCAAGTTGATCATAATGCCTTGTTATTGGCCCAAAATTTAGCTAGATTTGAATTAGGATGTGATGTTAGATGGGTTAGATGTGTTATCCCATTTAGGATGATGTCAACACTAAATAAAAAAATCACATTTCTCATGTAAGATATTTGATATAAAAGAACAATCTAGGGCATCCAAGTGCAAATTTGGCATTTTAACTTGGAATGATCTAATCAAAGTTAGTTAGCCCATAAAATATATTTCCCCATTTAGGGATACCCTAGCCAAAATTAGCACTCAAATATATCAATTTCAACTCATTTGATATTTTTTTAGTGTGTTTAGGCCAAATTGTTTACTTTGGTGGAAATTGGTCAAAAGCCTAGTTGAAGGTCATCGATGGCCAGATTTAGGTGTCTATAGTATAAGCACATGGTTGATGGTATATATTGGTAAATTTACCAACACCCTCATCATTTTGGGATTGTGAAGTGAGGGTGTAGGCCCTAATACCAAGCTAGTACCATCACCAATACAAATCCCTTTTAGCCTAAACTTCCTAAAACCATCCTTATATTGATTCCTGGCTCATTATTAAAACTAATCTCTATTCACTTAGGAATGACCAATTAGTTAGCATTTACTTTTAATTTATTTCTTTCTCTTTGATCATTGTATATTGTATTGAAAAACTTACATTATCTAGCATTGTTGAAAGGTTTGTGATGTGTGTTCTAATTGAATCAATCACATTGATCCATTTGCTTATGTGCTTAATTTCATTTTATTAGAATTATCTTGGAAAAGTTTCCCATGTTTTTTAGAACACTATCATCCATGTCGACACAGTCTCTTATAGATTTTTCATATTGTCTACCTTTAGTATACTATTGATGTGTTTGGTTGTGTCCTCTTATTTCTTGTCATGTTTCCTATCTAAGTAGTACATAGTGGACCTGCATGATTATGTCCTCTTATTCTCTATTATGTTCCATGTTTTATAGAACACTATAGACCTATTTGATTTTGTATCCTATTTCTTAATTTTTATTTTTGTCAACATGTTTACCTATTTTTATCATCATAAATTTCTTATTGGAGGATAATTCAGAGTTAAATATGATGATTGTGATAGGTCTTAAAAATCTTAATAGATTTCCCAATAAATAGCTTATAGCTTCCACTTTAGATGAAATCAATGTTTAGGTTTCCACTCGCATTACCAATTATGGGACTCCTCCTCATTCATACTCAGTTTGTAATCCTTTAATCTCTTTAGAAGATGAAAATGAATTATAATACACACCTAAAATGCTTTTCTTCATTAAATAATTTCCCTAACATAGAGGAAAAGACCTTTCAACCATTTATAATCTTATGATAGGTCCTCAAGTAGAATAACCTCTTTCACCCTCCCCTAATTTCTTTCATGGATTCAAAGGAGACACTTTAATTGCTTCTAATCCTTTTCCTTCTATTTTTTATCCTTCACACAACATGATATCTTCTTCTATGACTTATTCAACTTCCATGCCAAGTATCTCCACTATCATGGTAGGTCCAACTTCTAGTGGGAATTTTCCAAAGACTTTTCTCCTTAATCATTATACTAGTACATCTTTTTATATAAATTTTAATCATGCTACTAGTTTTTCCTTCTATTCTAATTCTAACCATTCTACTAGTGCATCTTTTAATACAAATTTTAATCATGATATTAGTGCTTCCTTTTCTACCAATGCTTCTCATGCCACTAGTGTGCAATATGCTACTATTCATATTGAAACTCAAGCCACAAATATCAATAACAATACTTCATGTGCTACACACACTAGTCAAGATACTTACAAAAATAATCAACTCTTATTAAAAACATTCAGTCAAATACATACTTTTTAAGCCAATAATTTAAATCAAATGATGCAAATTCAAAACAATCTCATTAATCTTCAAAATCAAGCCCAATAGGTTTCATGGGGATAACAAAATCAAAATCCCCCACCAATTTTAGGGATTATGATGATAACCTTATACCCCAACCACCCATAATTAATAAAATAATAAAACATATCCAAAATAAATCTCTTGTACCTCAAATTGATATTATCAACATAGGATGCAACACACATAAAATAACCTAAAATGGGTCTACCAATCCCATATTATATATAAAAACATTTTGTAACCTCTATAAAGATTGGGTCAAACTTTATACCTTTGATGCTATTAAGATTTTGTCTAAATCAATAGTAGGAGATGATTTAGATTAGTATAATTAATTAAAAACCCAATCTATCACTAAATTAGAATATTTGGTTAACTCCCTATTATAAGAGTTTAAAATTAGTGATATACCTAAGAATAACTTAGCTCACTTCATAAATTATAAACAACTTGAGACTGAAACAACATAAGATTTCATCAAACTTTAGAAGAACTTGTCTAGAAAATGTAAGCATAATATGGAAGATGATAACCTTTTCCATCTATTCACTAATGATCTCTACCCCAAGATATAATATCAGGTTAGGACTCTCTCTCCAAGAACTTTGAAAGAAACCCTTGACCAAGCTAAACGATATGATATTTTCATGCACCAATTTGAACCATCCCATTCTACTGTGGGAAATCACATGCAAATTAAAAATTAAAACCATCATGATACTAATCATGGCATTATCTATACTTATAAAACTATTTATAATATTCAATCCATCACTCCTAACAACATTATAGAACATTTTCCCACAAAACAACACTCCTACTCTTAAATTTTATCAAAGAAACAAAATCAATGTCCACAAACCATTATCCTTAGCTAAGCTTCAAAAGAATCTTCCAAGGCATCTACCACAAGATATTGACAGCACTCATATAATTAAAACATGGTATGATTTGGATAAATTCTATTAGTTTCATGTAAGTTGGGGCCACTCTCACGATACTTGTAGATAATTATGTAATATATCTATGGATTTTATTCTTGGCCCAAAATCTTATCATGAATACCTCATTTGTAAGAATCAACAAGCATATGACATATCTTTTAAATCCCATGAAATTTAAAACAAAAGTCAAGCTTAAAATCAAGTTAATGTTCACCTTTATATATATAAAGACCTTCTCTACAATCATTACATATCAATAACAAGCCTACTCGTTCTAAAAATAATGTTAAAATTCTTATAAACATCACTATTAATGAATAAAATGTGGTAAATATGACTAACATGTGAAGAGTAGTTGATTATAGTGATACTAATTTATCACACATAATAATAACCCTCTCAAACATTTTGCATCATTAAAGATAATTCCCCATCTCATCTCATAGAGTTATGGAAAGTGAACCTTATAAATTTCCAAGAACCACTTTTAACATGATAACTTAATCATACCTCTAACTCTATCTCTACTCTTCCCCCAACATCTACACATATAGATAACATTCCCTAACCTTATAATAGTATTTATTCAACCCAATCACAAGAAATACCTAAATCAACCATCCCACCACCTAAAGTTAATCAACCTATTTTTCCTCAAACTAAACCAACTACATCTTACTAACACAAGTTTGATTTCACTTCTAACCCTCCTTCATAGCAACTATTATAACATTACGTGCATATATATATATATATATATATATATATATATATATCAATACCCCCATGGGTTATAATGAATGGGACTCCATTGTAGAACTTCTCATCTCCCATCTGAAATACCTTTCCTCAAATTAATAAAAACTTCTCCCCATCATCTAAACTGTCTAAAGAAATTGTTGTTTGAAATTAACATCCCTTATGCTCCTCTAGGAGGATGCAAAACTACCTTATTTTGGTCTGAAGATAGTATCCTTCAATAATATGAAGATATTCCCATACATGTTGATAACACAATGGACACTTATCTTTCCCTTACTTTTCCTATCACTTCCATGATTTTTAATGAGATTTTTATTCATGCAGATGATCTTCCCCTATTCATTAGCATCCAAATTAGTGATATCTAAGTCAAGTGTTCCTTAATTGATGAGGGTTTTGATACTTGTGTTTCCTCCCTTGATTTCATTATAACTCTTAGATAGTTTGAATGCAATCTCAAGTCCACATGATGTCAAGGCTACAATAGAAGGAAAATGCGTCCTTTAGGTTTCATGTGGTTTCTTATTACCATCCTTCCTATCATTATCTACATGAAATTTGTGATATTTAAATTTCCCCTCTCTTGTAACATATATCTTGGTAAGCATTAGACTCATCATATGAGGTTTGTGGCCTCATCCAGGTGATAATAAATCAAATTCCCCCATAATGGTGCTATTTATAAGATTCAGGGAGATACAAACTCTTAAAATTTTGAACAATTCCAAGAATGTGGCATTTTTCAAATTCCTACCCTTGAACCTTTGCCTAGTATTCCATTTAGGGAATCTCAACATTTCAATTATCCTATCAATTATACCTAAGGTTACAATTTTCACCCCTAAATCATTGGGAAAATACCACCTAGCATCCTAGATTATGATGATCATGACTTGGATGAGATAAGCCTAAGATGAAAACTTGTGATATATCCCATCAGATCATTGCCCAAATTCTTCCCTTTTTACAACCTCATTCTTGACAACCTCTTATCGATGATATACTTTTTGTCTTAACTAAGACTATACATTGTATTCATCATATGGATTTTGATGATAAGGTCACACCTACATGTACCATCAACTTATATACACCTAATTATAATGATGGTTATGATTTAGATGACCCATTTCTAAGAGGACTTGTCTAGGATAAAAATGCTAAGATTACTCAATATCATAATTCTTTATTTCAATATTTTTGTTGATCTTATTGCATTCCTTCCTTCATAGTGCCTAATTATAGTATTTTTTCTATTTTTCATATGATAAAGATGGAATCATCACATGGTACACCTCCAATTTAAATAGATCATATTATAAACATACTCATGGATCATGCCATGACTGGTCCTTACCCTTTTTCTAGATACTAGGATCCTTATAGTTTTCTTCCCCTAGAGATTCTAGCTAATGCTCTTAATCCTTCCATACATCCAACTTCACCTTCAACTAAACCTAGTCTAATCTTACTCCCACTCTACCTTCAGTTGAGCCTCATCTTGTTTTTAATCTTGTTTTACCTTTATCTAAGCCTAATCTTATTTATTATCCCACTTTATCTTTAGATGATATTAGTCTAGTTTCTACTCTAACACTGCCTTCCCTTGGTGATGGCCTTCTTCCTTTACCACAACTAGATCCCATGCTTACCCAATGGGACAATCAAACTTATTATGATATCTATAATTTTTTTGATCTTTATACCATATATTTCTAGTTATATCATCCTTTCATAGCTTCTCCTTCAACCTCTTATGTCAGTAGGTCCCTAAAGTCTACTAATAAGCATATTTGTTACTTCCATGGAACAAATAATCATTCTTCCACTCATTAATAGAAGCTTTGTAAATATATTGACACATTGCATCCCACCATTTCTTATCCCAAATACAAGGATATACCTCCTCCTAAGTTATTAGCTGAGTATATCCCCAAATATGGGTAGGTATATTATCTTTGGCATTAGTGTGGTACCCATCATACCAATCATTATCATATTCTCCAACATCACCTTCATAATCATCTTCTGATAATACCTACAATATTCACTCCTCCTTCCATAGGTATCTCATGTAATAAGTCTACCCTTTATTTTCCCATGGTACTTTATACCCCAATTGTGGCTCCTTCCAAACCTATTGTTCCTTCCCCAATTGTGGTTCCTTCTCCCCCATGGCTCCTCCACTGGTGGTGTCTCCTTCTTGTCCCATAGATACCATTATTATTATGGAACTTATTCCTTTACTTGATTATTATGTACATGAGATTAATCATACACATGATTATTTAGCTACACCTACATTTTTTATTGAGGAAACTCATAGAGAGGTATTTACAAAACTTTTGATGAGGATTGATAAGACTTTAGCTATCATTAGGATCCATCTTCATAGAGATATTTTAGATATCATGGATAATATTTGTGGGAAAATTTATAAATATTTTTTAACATTTCATGGTGTTCCTTAACTTTTTTATCCATTCTAATTTTGTATTTGAATTGATCCACTTTTATATATCTTATATGATTTGACTATGTGTTAAATTTTGTTGCAATGATCTATTTACCATGGATATTTATATTATGCATCATGTGTTACATATTGGTTTAATTTCCTCTCTTATATTATGTTTTCATTAGCTCCATGATCACACCCTTATATCTACATGTTCATTTATTTCATGGCTTGACAACATTTTCTAGTGATTGTTTGCTATCTTATCAACAAAAAACTCATATAGTTATTATTGTGACTTGGTTATACAAAACTTGTTCACATTATTAATATTTATTTACCATATGATTAGTTAGAAAATAATATGTCTCATTCTACTCCTATTTTAATAATCTTCTCTAGATCTCCATTTATTCCTTTGTATTCTTTCACATACTAAACATACATACAGTTAAAACTTGAGTTTAAATAATGCTTCATAGGTAAGCCTAAGTGTTTAGTTAGTCATATATTTGGATACTTAGCTTTATTTATCCAAATTCTAAAGCTCATTCATGTGTATCACTTCTATCACTCATGTTGGTTATTCTAAATCTATATGGAATAGGAATAATAAAAGATATAAAAAATTAAAAATCCAAATCATTTAAACAAAAGACAATGATATAAAATGAAACATACAAATTCCAAATTCAAATAACACTAAAATACATGATTGATAACACATATCCTATTTCTAATCAAAGCTCAAACTCCACAGTTGGCCTCATGATAGAGTCAAGGTCCATTGGGTTGTGATAGGTATGTAGATTAGTAAAGGAGAATAAAAAAATATTTTAGTGCTACCTACTTTCTCACACAAGTACCCAATATTCACATTAGATTATGACTCTGTAGAGGTCTTGAGGAATGGGGAACATGTTATGGGAAGGTAGGTCTATTTTAATTTTTTTTTCATATAACTTGCATGAGTTGATCTTAATATCTCACCTATTTTCCTATACAACTTTGTGCTTATTTTGAGCGGGTATCCTTTGTATTTTTATGGTCACTGACTCTTAGTGTCTCTCTTTTGTACCTATTATGCCTCATGTTTCCTAAGGTATTATCATAGATGCCTATGTCATGATATTTACATTCCCTTTTTCATTACAACATTCCTAATATTTTCCCTTGAGAAATATTGTTTTATTAACTAATTATTACCCCTAGGTTTTTCCATTATGAGTTGTAGTTTAATACCATGTATATGACTAGGGTCTCCTTACAAATTACCATAATAAATTTTTTTCCTTATTACCATTCACCTCATTGGCATTCCCCATATGTGTTGAAATGTAAGACCATAGATAGGACAATTCCTTCCACACAAACTACCACATTAAAAACATTTTTAAAAATCATTCCCATAGTTATTTCCACCTCATTGGTGTTACCTTTTTATGTTTCAGTGTAAAACCATGGATAGGACCAAGCCCTCATAAAATATTCCAATACCCAATTCCTACTATAACCTAGTCACAATGAAATTACATGTGTCAAATTCGAGATAAGTAGTGTTTGATTTTGAGTTACATGTCATTGAAATACTTACCATCATGATTTAGTATGTTTTATCCTTACCTCATAAATATTTCACTTTTATCTTCTTATTTTACTATTGCATGTATGTTTATAACCATTTAATTAAATTTTTCATATTTCCCAACTTGAATTACTGCAATTAATTTAATTTACTCTTACATTTTGTGTTTATTTTTATAATTACCATATTCATTTATTATGATTGATTGAATTAAATGATTAGTTATTATAACATTGGTTTTTTTATATGACTTTCACTTTATTACCAAATTTTCATACTTCCCAACATGATCTAGTGTGATTTTTATTTATTTTAATTTGGTGAAAATTTTTACATGGTTTGAAAACATTTGTTATTCTTTTTACCATCTTTGGTTTATTATATTTATTCACCCTTTGCTATTACACATTTTCCATCACGATACAATGTGTATTACATTTGTTTTGATTACATAAACTTTTCCAAATTATTTTTTTATTTTTTATTTGTAATGATGCATGTGTCTTACATAATTATAGAAAAGAATATTTACCCTAGAATTTACAAAATAACTATATACATGTGCTATAAAGGAAATTTATCCATGCATCCACATTGTGTGTGTGTGTGTGTGTGTGTGTGTGTGTGTGTGTGTGTGTGTGTGTGTGTGTGTGTGTGTGTGTGTGTGTGTGTACATATATATACATACATACATACATACATACATACATACATACATATACATACATATATATATATATATATATATATATATATATATATATATATAGACACACACACACACACACACACACACATATTTGTAGTGTGTGTGTGTATATATGTGTGTGTGTGTGTGTATGTATATATATTTATATGTATATATATATATAGACATAAATATATATATATATACACATACATACATACACACACATACTTATATATATAATATATATTTGTAGTGTGTGTGTATATATGTGTGTGTGTGTGTGTGTGTATATCCACACACACACATACATATATATATATACACACACACACACACTACAAATATATATTATATATATAAGTATGTGTGTGTATGTATGTATATATATTTATATGTATATATATATTTATTTATATATATATATACATATAAATATATATACATACATACACACACACATACTTATATATATATATATATATATATAATATATTTGTAGTGTGTGGATATATATGTATGTGTGTGTGTATATATAAACACACACACATACATATATATACACACACACTACATATGTATATATATATATATATATATATATATACACACACACACACACACACACATACATACATACATACATACATATATATATATATATATATATATATATATGGTTTATACAATAAATGTAAAAAATACAATAGCTCCAAGTTTAAGGTTGTGCTATGTCATGTCTATCCTATGGCCTAGTCATGCTACCCATAAACACCTACAACTAGACCTTATGACTAGTGTGTTTAAAAGAAGAAGTCTAGAATCTTAGTCTAAAAACTTATACCTATAGATTGGCCACCTGAGCATGTACCTATACTAACTATATGGTATTCACCATGTATATGGTTCTATCCTATGATAGGGTATGATAGGCTTGTGCCTCTCTAGATCCAACCCCTTTCAGTGGATGTGACCCATCACCACATGCTTTTAGTTACCTCACAACCTCTCCTACCCATGTAAACCATCATAATTGGGTTGGGTAGATAGAAACTAGGATCATCTAGAATGCTAAGGTCATATGGTGCCAACATCCCATTCATAATGTCATGGTGTGTAGCCATAACCAAAGATACCCATCTTACCTCCTATGTCATATAATCTACAAAACCAAAATTAGATAGACATCAAATCACATATATATCTCAAACCATCTATCTATCATAATCATAATGTAACTAGTGTTATATATTAAAAAGAAACCCAAATTTAACACATTTCTCACTAGTGCTTATCATGAATCATAGTCTCCCCATATTTTTACCTGATCAATACCTCCTTTATTATCTACCTCCACACCAATGAAAATATAGAAGACACCACATAATCCCACCATGGTCCTCTCCTTATTTTTCTCTCTATGGACAAACTATGTCTTGGAACTATTATTAGATCCCTCTGTACAATAGCTAGCATTTTTGCCTCCTCACATTGATGGTGCCTCCATCTCTGATGAACATGTAGTGGTCACTACTACCTCTACTATGTTGACATATATTATTCTACATCCACATCAATTACATATACCTCTCATGGCCATAATACCTCCTATTTTTATTCTTAACCATCCCATGGCCTATCATAATAAGGCCTAATCACTAGTATCTCCATAGGTACCCCTCTACCTCCTCTCCCTCTTAGATTTATATCATGTCATTCCCAATAAGAAGTTAATACTATAGGAGATGATATATAGGGTATTCCTAGATATCTATATATGTGATCCATTGGATGTGTCTCCACCCATGAAGTATAATGGATTATTATATGCATATATGCCCACCCTATAGCTACAATAGACCAACAAGGCCATATGGTAGATATGTGACTATAGGGTTGCCACACTATATGCCCTCATATAATAGTATGTAAGACTAGCACATGGGGCATGACCCATATTATGTGGTCCTTTATCCATTTCAAAACATGAGGCAACTTATCATAGATCACATGGGGCAACCTAGCTAATTATTACATAAGAAACCTTTCATTTATTCACATGCTAAGAAAAATAATTATTCCCATCATCTTCTTTAGTATGGACATCATCCCATACATATCATGCATGATCTAGACCCAAATTACATACCCAAAATTATAGAGCTCTCCCTGATATAATATGTAATAACATAAGGCTATCATATACAATGGTACCTTGTCGTCTGACTCATAACACATCACTCATGTTATGACAAGTCCTATCACTACCTTCCTAATGTATAGAATGGTAGCCATATATACATCAAACAAGCTCACCTTAAAACTAGGATGTATCTTATTTAAGCTTGTATCCAACTTCAGTGCATTAGTGATCACTAGTGTCTCGCCTATCAAAATTCTAAGTAATGTATGAACATACTCCAAAATAATCCCCACCACAATGGTTTCCCCCTCTACCTCCCATCAAAAAGTGTTGGTCAACCATTCCCATTTTCCTCAGAATATGACAATGAGATCAACACTCAAAGGGATCTATCTCATTTCTATGATGTCACCAAAGCCTAAGGAGACCAGTCTGACTTTATCCATATTAGATAAATGCTCCAAAAGATCTAATAGCCATGATAAATCTATTAGGTGAAAATATCTATATAATAAATACAAAATATCAAACAATAAAGGATGTATTAGATCTCAATTTCATAATATTTATTTTATATTATCAAAAATTCACAACTTTAACTTCTTCATCAGCTTACTTAATCTAGTTTTATATATTTTCTTATATTTATACATAATCATCCCTTTTGATACTAAAGTATCCCTATTATAGTTTTGTTATACACCTAAGACCCTTTGAGCCATTCGATACTAAATTATGTTGGTGTAAGTTTTATGCATACCATAGTTGTAATCAGGTAGCCTCTAACATTTTAGGATCTCTATGGAGCTAAACTCCATTATAGAGCATGATTTTCATGTGTGTGGTTTATTTCAACCTATTTATGGAATAATGGGTAGAACGTGCAAGTTATTGACAAGGCTTTTGAATGGAGGTGTAGTTCCTAATAAGGGTAGTGAATCCATACATGAGTTGGATGAGAATTTGGTTGCTAATTAGAGTGGGTAGGTCTCAAAATAAACTCCAAAAAGGAGGGAAGGGTAAGGAAAAAAATATTATGTTGTTTTGAGGAACTACTTCCCTGACAAGTTTTTAAAATGACAAGTGTTCTCAGAACCTATGCCTATTTCTAGTAAAAATTACACACACATAGTTAGACATGGATAATAAGTCTAAGGAGATAAATATGTATGAAATTCATAAGACTTAGATAAAATTTATTCCTCTTAGGGTAGTTTTTACACACCATTAATCAAGAGATTATAGCTTGAGCTAGTGAAGTATATGAGGCAGCTATAGTACACACACATAAAACTACATCTAAGAAATCACTCATTCACAATCATAATCATGAATCAATTTTAACTTTATTATCTTAACCAATATGTTTACCAATCCTTAAATAGATTTTACACATCTATATATTAGTATATTAAAATAATCAAGAATCCATTCATAGCTTTTGTACACTAAATATTATTAAAATATACAACAAAAGAAAGTAACAATTACATAGAAATTGGAAATTCAAAATACAAACATATTCATTGATGATCAAAACTAATGTTGATCCTATACTCAATTTTTTTTTGACAAAAATCTAAGTTGGATTACAATTGTTTATATAGACTTGAGGAAGGGGCCACCTCATCCTCCAAGTTCATGCAAAGTCATTAAATGTGATAGTTATAACATGTAGTTCAAACTGTGGTCTAAAACCATATGAGATTCTACTTATAGTTATCCATTTAATTTAGCCTTTTCCAAATCCATGAAATATGTGCATGTGTAAAAATATAGAGGTAATTTTTAACAATTATAGCTTGAACTATATGTAAAATTAGAATATACACCACTTACCAAAATTGCACATGCCTCTTTTTATAGGTTATGAGAATATCCTATTGATATTTCATATTAGCTACATTCAAATAAAACTTAGACATATATAAGAAGTACTAAAATATATTTACCAATGTTTTTAGGACTAGAGGCTCTATTGTTAGCCATGACTAATCTAAACCATGTGTTTCATGCTCACTTGTGCCTTTTATAGAATTTGGATCTTCACTTTTATATTCATTATTCAAGACATGCATGTTCATACTCCTTGTCTTAACTCTGAGTCCCAATATTTGTTGATAAATATAACATAAGTGTCCAAAGATATAATTAATCTACCCATAATACCCTACTAGCTTTTAAAATATGACACGTGTTAACACCTAATTGACTTTAATATCTTTGAAAAGTCTACTTAGGACTCATACCATCAATCCTTTGCATTATTTTAATGTAATTCATTAGATTTAGTGATTCTGGCTCATTGAATCTTATGTTCTTGACACTTGTCACTCCTTGTTTTGATTTGATCCATATGTGTGTCACTTGGTAACTACTCAGGGTTTTTGAGTTCTATGTACTGGGCTCCCTACTTTTTCCCATGGGTTGTTAGATCTATGAACTATGCTCCCAAAAAGATGACACTTATCACTCTAGTGGAGCTTTGATATTTCAACCTGCTCTCATGTCATTCAATAAAATGGGCTAGAGTGGATGCGTGCCATAGGATCTTGATTTGAATCCAAATAGGTAATTCATGAACTTAAATTTTATGTTTGTGTGACCATCAAATGACAACCTCACAACCATTAAATGACATCCACATGATTATCAAATTTAATCTCATAGGTTTGACACATTACTAACATTAAATTTGACATTTTCATGACCATCATGACATCCTCATGATTGTCAAATGACACCCACATGACTATCAAATTTAATCTTGACAATTAGGCACGTGTCATTTCCTTAAGACTCCTTGCTCCTACAAACATAAGCAAAATATGATTTAACATAATACTTTAAGAAAATATGTATAAATGACCCTACATGAATATTTTAGCCTAAGGTTTTAATATTAATAAAATATGATTTGGGCTTGTGATAAAATATCAAATCATGCTCAAAACATAATGAAATTTTCTCTAAGCAAAGGTGCCTCTTGGTAGTCTAGCATTTGTTTTAGGGTAATTGTTGTGGGAGAATTATCATGGGCTTTCTATTACTAGGACCCTAATTTTGTTGAAAAAAATGTTTGAGACATAAAGTTTAAAGGAATTTTGTTGGAAGAATGGTTTTAGAAAAAATTTCCAAAATAATTCACCTAAAGACTCAATTCTCTCAAACAAAAAATCTAAAGTAATGCTTGAAGGGATGATCTCAAAAGGATCGAAGGGAATGATGTCTTAGACAAAATCTCTAAAGGAATTCCATCAAAGTAATTATTTTGGACAAAATGTTTATAATAATTCCCCTGAAGGGTCTTATCCTCTCAGAGAAAATTTTTGAAGGACTTGGATGAAGGGAAAAAGGCCCAATACAAAAGCCCTAAAGGATAAGTCTCAGAGGGAAAAGGGCCTAGGATAAAGTTCCAAAGGGTAAATGTCCACTTCAAAAAACCTGAAGGGTCCTTTCTAAAATGTTGGAAGGGCACTTTAGAATGTCTAAAAGGCATGTGCCCTTGGGGAAATTTTTTATTTTTTTTCACTTGATAAAATGTCCAAGACATAAAGTCCAAAAAAAATGGCCTAGCGCAAAAAGTTTCGAATGATATGTTTAAAAGGGATGAAGGGTCTACTTCATGGTGAAAATATAAAAAGGATCAAATTTATAGGGTAAATTTCAATAAGAAAAGTCCCTTAAAAAAGTACCAAAGGGTAACCACAAAAGTCTTGAAAGGAACTTTCAAAAGGCTAAAGGGTTTGTTCAGAAAGTCCAAAGGGCATGTGTCCTTGACAAAAATTTTGAAGGGTAGGTTAGAGGCAAAGGGTCATTTCAAAAGTCCTAAAAGAATTATATTAGTGGAATTGTTTTGAGTAAAATATCTACACCAATTCTCCTAAAGACCTAATTCTCTTAGATGAAATGTTTGAAGGAATCATATTGGCTCAGAAAAAGTGTCTCAGATGAAATATATGAAGGAAAGGGTAAAAAAATCAAAGGTATAGGAGAAAAGTCTTAAATTAAAATTATGAAGGGGTCAAAGGGAAATTTTAAAAGTCCTGAAGGAATTCTTTCAAGAAAAATGTCCACAAAAAAAATGCCAATGTTTCACAAATCTCGAAGGGTATGTTGGCAAGGAAATAGGACATTTCAAAAGTCTCAAAGGGAAATTTTTTATATAAAAAAAACTTAAAGCATCCAATTTGTAGGGACTTCATCCATGATAAAAGTTACAAAGGATATACTTTGTAAAGGCCAAAGAGCATTCTCAAAATGGTTGAAGGGTAAGTTTATTTGCTCTGGGAAAATGTCTCGACAAGATTGTCCATAAGAATAAGTTTGATTTGGGGAAATTGTTTTGGTAGAATTATTGTATGGAAATGCTTCAAAAATAAAATTCCATTGGAAAGAATGTCTAAAATAATAAAACCAAAGACCAATTAATGTATAAAAAATTTATGAAGAGAAAATCCCAAAACATAAGCCTAACAACATAAATCTCAACAAAAACTCCTAAAAAAGGTTAGTCTATGAAAACATAATACCAATGTTACTTGCCAAACTATAAAAGGCCAAATCATGATATTTTCCCAAAATTTGCATAAAAATATATAAGATGGGGCTCAAAATCAAGAAAATAATAAAAAAAAGTGGTTCCCAATTTCTTATGAAAAGAAGAGGGATGTTGGGTACAACAAATGGTGACTTACAAGGGGAATACTCTTGAATATTCAAGAAACCTAAACTCTTATTTGTAATCTTAAATCAATCTAAAGTGTGCCATAGTAGAATAATTAAATCAAAAGAATGAAATAAAATCCTAAGTTAATTCACACAACATACATGACTTATGATTTCTTGGATGTGTGTGTCAAATGTGTAGTTTATTTAACCCCAACTATGATGAGTTTTTTAAAGGATTTGATGGGGTTTTAGGTTTCCTTCCAGCATCTATTAAAGCTAAAAAATAAGGGAAGCTCAAGAATTGCTCTACTACCATATAGGCATCCATAGTCCTGACAGAGATACCTTAGGATCCTTCTCTTCTCATTCTATTATTTTATTTTGATCATGATGTGTGGTACAATGACCTTATTTCATCATGTGAGCCTTTTGATTTTCTTTTTCTCTTTTGAATCCATTATGTATTTATTCTTATATTTTTATTTTGTTTTTGAATGGAAAAGAGAAGAGCTAGAACACTAGTGATCTTAGTATAATTATAAAATATATAATCACTAGAACGTCCCTACCAACTACACCTATACCTAGAATTATCACTTCTAATAGGTTTCTAATGTGATAAGTGCATTTGATTTAATAAAACAAGAAAACATTATAAATTTATATGAGGTACTTTAAGAGAAACTTCCACATGCCTGGTAAAAGTATTCAATTTTGACACTGTTTAGAATAATTCATGATTACCTACCTTCATCCTAAAGACTCAAAAACACAAAAATACACCCAATCGGTAATCTAGTCCCAAAGTGTCAAGATTTTAATTTTTCCCTTTCCCACAATTCATAGGCTTAGCTGATTTGGATTTTAATGTGGTTATAGTTAGATAAAAAACAATTTTGATCATCAAAGAGATCAAATAACAACTAATCTAAGAAAGCACTAAAATCTAATCTAAAAAACATGAAATCTAATCTATGAAAGAAAAACACTAAAATAGGAAAGATTAATCTATAAAGTAGGAAAGTGGTCTAAAAAATCAAGAAATATAATCTATGAAACTAGGAAACTATTATAAGAAAGTGGTAAATCTAATATAATCCTACAACTACATTCATCTATCCCTCATTACTCATTAATATCAGTAGATGATATAACCCTGAAGTAGTGTTTTAAAAATTGTCTATTGACTAGATATGTAAATTTATTGCCTTGGAAGTCCTTTAGATAAAATTTATTATTTCCCATGATCTTTGAAATATGGTATGGTCCAATCCATATTGGGTTAAACTTGTCATGTTGTCCTTTATTCTTGTGGGCTTTATCCTAAAGTAGCACTAGATCTAAAATCTTGAATGCTTTGACTTTTTCTCTCTTATAAAACCATGTCTTGACCATGTCCTTATGTTTTATAAATGTATGTAAGGCCTAAATCCTTGAATATTCCATATATATTATGTCTAGCAACCTTGATTTTGCTTTATCACTTAGTTTTATGTAGCCCTGCATAAACTGATAAGTGTGTAACTTCAACATAATTGGGAATACAAGATTGTGTCCATAAACTAGTAGGTAGGGTGAAGTTTTAATGGATTGCTTGTGTATATTATAGTCTACCTAAAGGGAATAATTTAATAAATTGTGCTAGTCCCTAGGCTTGTCTCCATCTAACTTATTAATTGCATCGATCAAATTCTTTTTCATTGATTCTTTTAGTCCATTTCCCTAAGGTTAATGGCTAGAAGCTGACCTGATAATGATCTAGTTGTCATGTGCCCACTCATTAAATTCCATTGATATGAAAGCCAAAAAATTATCATAAACCAAATAAATAGGCATGCCAAATATAGTTGTTGTGTTTTCTTATAAGAAGCAAATCACATCTTATGCTCTACAATTCTTTGTATCTATGGCTTTGGTATATCAAGTACAATAATTTGTAGTAGTAAGTAGAACCTTATGGCCTACTAATGAATTTTATTTGATGACAAAAAGTAAGTCTAAACCCCACTAGGAAAATGGCCATCCTTCAACAACTAGCTGTAAAGGCATTATTGCATGTACTTCTCTCTTTGCTAAAGCTTGACATTCATGGTATGTTCTCACATGAGTGTGAGCTTATTTAAAAACTATTAGCTAGTAGTACCCCATTATTAAGATCTTATGGGCTATGGTATTCTTAGATGAGTGACCACTACCTATTTTTTGTGTAAGTTATCTAAGATTTTATTAGCTTCCTCTATAGATACACACCTGAGATAAATACATGTATAATTTCTTCTATAGAGGACTCCCTTCTTGATCATGTAATGAGTATCTTTAATCCTCAAATCTCTTATCTTCTCTATATTAAGCTCCAGAGAATAATTTCTTGTAAGTAAATAATATATTATATTAGTATACCATTCTCTTTGAGAAAATTGAGCTTCACATACCTCTTCATCTATCATGTATAGATCTAGTTCAATCATAAGTAGAATAATGCTTTACTATCAAGTGATCTTTGTAGGCTTGATCTCTATGTCAAATTATTATAGCTTAGACATCCATTTGCCTCATCATTCTCCTAGCTCATTCTGTGACAAGGTGAGATTGATAGTAGGATCATGCATGGTGGTAATGACTTTATTCCTCAAGATATAATGTTGAAACTTCTTTACTACCTTGACAAGGATAAATCTCATTGTCAAAAATAAAGTACCTAATCTTTACATCTTTTACATTTGTGCTCATGAACATGATTAGAATATCAACCTTGTCCTTTTTATGCATGATTATAGAAGCAATCAAATGTTCTAAAGCAAATGAGTATAGGTATAAATGTTTATTAAAATTTGGAGTGATAAATATTGGAGCTTGTGATATTATGTCTTTAATCTCCTAGAAGGACTTTTAGGCTTCAACTCTCTATTCTATTTTGGCATCTTGATTGTGCATGGCATTTAGGGGTATTATGATCTCTACAAATCTTGATATGAACTTCCTTACAAAGTTAATATTTTTGAGGAATGATTTGAGCTTCTTCTTGATGTTTGGTGGCTAAATTTTTGAAATTTATTAAATTCTATCTAGATCAATGGTGATCCCATCCTTTGTTATGATATACCCTAAAAGCTTGACTTTAGTCACTCAAAATATGCTCTTATTTGGGTTTAATGTAATAACAAACCTTATGTATCTTTTGAATATGGGCTGTAGGTGACTTATGTGGTCTTTTTAATTTTTTGAAAATACTGTAAGATCATCCATATAGATGATTATGCATTTTACTCTTAGTCCTTCGAATGCATGGTCCATTGTGTATTGAAAGGTATCTATTATGTTTATTAGTTTGAATGGAATCCTTTTATATGAATAAGTTCCCCACTTCATATAGAATGCCATTTTCATTCTATCCTCAGACTACACCAGCACCTAATTGTAGCCTAAAAATCCATCTAGGAAGGACATCATTTCATAACCACTTAATATTTATATTATTTCATCTAGTGAAGGTAGAGGATAATTGTATTTTTTAGAAGATTTGTTCACATTTTTGAAGTCCACACATAATCTAATCTCACCATTCTTCTTTCTTAATGGGACCAAATTGGTCACCCAAGTAGAATGTTAGACTGGGAAGATGAGTTTTACACTTGAAATCTTCTCTTTTTCTCTCTGAATGAGATATTATAGAATAGGATTGGATAGTCTCTACCTCTATTTGAATGGTTTGTGATCTAGCTTCAAGGGAATCATGTGAGTAATAACCTATAGGTCATATACTTTCAGATCTTCATATATATATGCAATGATGTCCCTCTATCGAGTGATTAATTATTTCACTCCCTGTCTCTCTTCTAGGGTACAATTGAGACCAATATTAACACAACACGGGTTGTGATCATTTCCTAGATTTTCCTTTTAGAATTTTGATTCATTTACCCTTGGTTGTCTTAGTTATTTTACCTAAGTATCTATGTCAAATGGCCTCTTCAAGGAGATAAATATGGCTAGAATTATATTTTTTTTAGCTAAATAATGCCCTCTTTATCTGATTCCTCTTGGTAGAGGTGATTAATATAATTGTCATCAATGATTTGGTATTTGAATTCCCTTAAATATTTTAAAAATTGAATAATCTTTTGGTCATTATCAAAGACCTAATTTTTTTGTAAATTATCTGGAATAGAGGGGCAAGGTACTAATTCAATTAAGAACTTTTTTACCTTAGATTCCTTTAGTGGCTCCAAATTAGTAAAAGTAGCAATTAATGAATCAGTAGTTTGATTTTTATTTCTAGAAAGTTCTACTATGTTGAAAGCTTCAAAGCTTTCAATTAAGTCCCATGATCTATACTTATATCTCTTCAAATAAGATAGCTTGCGTTAGTATTTATTTATGACTTGATTGACCACCATCTCTGAGTCACCAAATATTGATATCTAATTCACATTATTCTTGAGTGTAAATTATAGTCCCAAAACTAAAGTCTCATACTCAAATTTATTGTTAGTGCATATAAATTACAACCTGTACGCTGCCAATAATTTTTTACCTTATGGATCAATCATTTTAATTCCCACACTTGATCCTTGCTTGGATCTAGCACCATCAAAATGTAAAGTCCAAAGTTGATTATAACCTTTAGGTTCTAGCTTATATTATTGATTTCAAGTAGTAAACATATAAATACCAAGGTTGGGTGACTCATACTTTACCTGATCATTCTTGACATTGTACTCTATAATGAGATACTTCATTCTCAGCTCTTTATCAATTCTTATTTGATTCAAAACTAATCTCCATGGCAGCCATATATGATAATTTTTTTAGAGAGATACACATTAAGCATTTTGTATTAGTCCCTGCTTAGCAGTAGACCATAGCCTTTAGGTATGTCTACGACTAGGATATCAATAGTCATTTGGACTCTTGGTTCACATGCTACTTGAATGCACACACTATTCAATTCACTAACTATCAGGACCAATATCTTATATAGTTGAGAAAATATCATCTTTCAAGGGCTTACTGTTAAACCAAGATTTTGACATATGGATGTAGGTATGATAGTTGTAAATGTTCTAGAATCAACTAAACATTGTTCGTATTGAATGCTTAGATAGTTAGCAAAAAAGGCGGAACTTATAGCTTGCTCTTGTAGATGATGTTGGTGTTAGATGATTTGGACTTACTTGTAGATGCTTTCAATTTTTCTATAGGCATCTTCATAGTAATGGACTTATAGAGCAACTCTTTCTATTTAGTGATCTAAGCTAATTCATGAAGAGTTATATTCACCTTGATCTTCTTTATATCATCAACAATGTTTTATCCTCCTTTACTTGGTTATTCCTTTCTCTACTATTTATCATTCCCCTTTGGAGTGAGTGGATTATTGTCTTCTTTAGGATTAGGAGGAATTTCCATGGTATTTGGAGGAGACGATGTTGTGAATGGCTACTTATTCCATAGATTGTATGCACCTCTTTAGAATTGCTGAAAAGTGTGAACTTCATCCATGTTTTCCTCTAGCTCATTGTAATGTTCACCTAGAAAAGGAAACTTATGATTTTTAAATAACATGGTAGTGCTAGAAGTGCTAAAATATAGATAATGCTTAGGTGGATTATGCATATAATCTTGCATAACCACCTCTCTTTGAAAGATCTTGAATGTTATGAAAAAATTAACATAGTTGAGCTCACCATGCTCAAAAGTATTATGAATTCTTCACCAATTGGGAAGAGACATCTCTACTATGTTGATCTCTAGAATCTTATTAGGTTATTCAGGCCCTATTGAATAGTCTATTGTATCTCTAGAATATAGTATTTTGATTACTATTTGGACCATTTACATTGCCCATCTTCATTTTCTTATTTAGTAAATCATTTATCAAATTTTGGACCATCTTCTAAATATAATAAAGTTCTACCTTTGTGGAATCTATACCTTAGAAGATGGTAGTCGGAATTGAAGCCATTTTTTAGTTCTATTGATAACCATTACCCATCACATGATTGTTCAAGTAGCCAAAATTTGACTATGTTATCTATGTCAATAGAGAGAATGTGTACAATTAGTTTTGATTGAATTTTGAGACATTCTACCTTATATGCAAGACTATATTTAGTGCTATAAAACCATTTTTAACATTAGGCACTCTAAGAATTTAAGGATTGAGCTTCCTATATGGTGGTAGCCTATTTGAATGCTAATGCAAAAGTGTTATCTGTAATTACTCTTCTCAAGAACATGATAGTGATAGGGTCTAAGGCATTCTTGTATATTTATAATGTTAATGTTGCCTTTTTTTTATATCTTGGAGTTAACTAGTTGTATATATTTTACCATCTTTCATTGAAATCATAGATGGGATCATTAGGCTCCCTCTTTATACTAGTGAAGTGTTGGTATACCAAACCAAGATTGGTGACCTATCCAAACTGTGCAATAAAATTTGTTTGACATTCATCCCAAGAAGTGATGGAATTTTTGGTTAGATATAAATACCAATAATAATAATCATCCATAAAATTAAAATGGAATAATATTCATTAAACATCCTCATCTATGGAATTCATCAATATTAAAGTAGCTTTCACTGATTTGATATGTTCCTCTACTGTCCTTGCTCGTGAAGGAGAAAAGGATGGCAAATAATTTTTTAGGATTTTGAGCAAAGTCATAGACATCTTTTTGGATAGTGATAGAAAATCCAACTAACCAAGGCTACTATTGAGCCATTGGTTGATTAATAGGTATAGGGTTCCTTAAAAGTAAGGGGTTCCCTACTAAATGGGGATTATTCTAAACTAGGGCTATTGGCACAGTTCTATGTCTCATATGATTTGACAAGGGTAAGACTAATAAACTAGCATTGGAATTATATTGGTCACTCTCTTAGGTGACTCTATTACAACTCTATGTAAAGTATAACTAACACTATCAGAAGTGTTGGCCCTCCTAGCACCAATTAACTCTTGGTGTGGGTTTATGCACACCAAAACTATAATGAAGTAGCGTCTAACATTTTAGGATCTTAATAGAGGTAAAATCCACTCTAGAGCATGAGTTAAAGGTATGTAGTTTATTTAAACCTATTGATGGAATAATAGGTAGGACATATATGTTGTTGATAATATTTTTGGATTGAGGTGTGGTTCATAATAAGGGTAGTGAATCCATACGTGAATTAGATGGGTGGTTGGTTGATAATCTAGAGTGGGTAGGTCTCAAAACAAAATAAAAAAAGGAGGGAAGGGTAAGGTAGAAAATATGGATTATATGGTTTTTAGGAACTATTTCCCTTGCTATTTTTTAAAAATACAAGTGCTCTCAAAACCTATGTCTGTTGCTAGCCAAAATTGCACACACATAGTCAAACACAGATAAAAAGTATAAGGAAATAAAGATGCATTAAATTCACAAGCCTCAAATAAATGTTTCTCCTTTTAGGTAGCTATTACACACCCTTAATCAATAGATTATGCCTCAGGATAGTGAAATATCTGAGGTTGTTGTAACACACACATAGAAAACTACATCTAAGAAAGCACTCATATATAATTAGAATTATGAACCAATTTTAAATTGGCTATATTAACCAATATGTTTACTAATCCTTAAATATATTTTTCACATCTAAATATTAGTATATCAATTAGAATAATCAAGAATCTATTCCCAACTTTTACACATTAAAGATTATTAAAATATACAACCAAAGAAAGTAACAACTAATTACACAAAAATTGGAAAGAAAATACATAAAAACATTCATTGATGATAAAAAATGAGGTTTCTATTGTATTCAAAAATTCTCTAACAAAAATCTAAGTTATATTAAAAAATTTTATATAGACTTGGGGAAGGGGTCACCTCATCCTCCAAGTTCATGTAAGGTCATTACATGTGATAATTAGATCATGTAGTTCTAACTATGGTATAGAACCATATAAGAGTCTACTTATAGTTATCCATTTAATTAATCCTTTGCAAAAGTTATGAAACATGTGCATGTGTAAAATTATAAAGGAATTTTTTAATAATTATATCATGAACTATATGTCAACATAGAATATGCACCATTTACCAAAACTGCACATGCCTCATTTTATAGGTTGTGAGAATAACCTATTGATATTTCATATTAGTTTCCTTCAAATAAAACTTAGACATATGCATGAAGTACCAAAATCCCTTTACCCATGTTTTTAGGACTAGTGGTACTACTGTTAGCCATGACTAATCTAGACCATGTGTTGCATACTCACTTGTGCCTTTTATAGAATCTATATCTTCACTTTTATATTCATTATTCAAGTCATGCATGTTCATACTCTTTGTATTAACTATGAGTCCCACTATTTGTTGATAAATATACCAAAAGAATCTAAAGATCTAAGTATTCTACCCATAATGCCCTACTAGCTTTCAAAATGTGACACATGTCAACACCTAATGGAGTCAAGTATCCTATAAAAGTACACCTAGGACTCACTATGTTGGTCCTTTATGCTGGTTTAACATGATTCATCAAATTTATTAATTTTAGCTCATTGACTCCTATGTACTTGACACTTGTCAATCCCTATTTTACTCTTCTCCATATGTGTGACACTTGGAAACAACTCAGGGATTATAAGTTCTATGTACTAGGATCCATATTTATTATGGGTCACTAGATCTATAAACTAGGTTTCCACAATGGTGACACTTATGAATCTCATAGAGATTTGGAATTTTTACTTTATCTCATGTCATTCAATCAAATGGGCCTGAGAGGATGTGCACCATAAGATCTTGATTTGAATCCAAATGGGTAATTCATGAGTTTAAATTTGGCATTTACAGGACCATTAATTGATGTCCTCATTACCATCAAATGACATCTATGTGACTATCCAATTTAATCTCATAAGTTTGACATGTTGTAGAGGTTAAATTTGACACTCACATGATCATCAATTGACATCCTCATGACCATCAAATGACATCCATGTGACTAGAAAAATCATCTCAACAATTGGACACATGTCATTTCCTTGGGCTCCTTGCTCCTGTAAATATAAGCAAAAAATGAATTAGCATAATACTTTTGGAAAATATGTATAAAGGACCCTATATGAATATTTTAACATAAGTTTTTATTTATCACTTTGATTTTAACCCATTGAAAATATGTCTCATCTCTCTTCATCCAAGTGTCAAAATGGAAACATCTCACTTTATTTGGGTAATCAATTGGTGAGATGAATCTCTATAAGGTTTAGTTCCCTTGATGCACTCTTTCAAGCACTCTCTCACTTATAAACTTTGCATAAAAAGGGTTAATAAGACAAAATTAGAAAGCTAAAAGGTGATGCACCAATATTTAAATTCCTCTTATTGACTAAACTTATACAACTTAGATAAAATCAAAGCTTCTTTCATTCATAAATCATAACTCAAGACAGATTGTTACATCAATGTTTCATATGCTAGGTTCAAGAGGTATATTTGATGTTTAAGAGGGATAATGAATGATCCTTTAGATAATATAGTATTAAAACACTTATAAAACTCTCATACACTAAAAAAGAACATTAACAAAGACTTGTAACAATTATGCTTCTACATACTTGGTGGACAATCAAATATAACATGCTAGAAAAGACCATCTTTTACTAGACAAGATCAACAAGATTTAGAACCAAACTCAATTATGCAACATGTAAGTAGGAAAATTCACCTTTTTATTAATTAAATAGACATTGAAATACAAAATTGGCTAGAGTTTCACCATTAACCAATGGAGACTACTCAAAATATCCCAAAGAGTCACTACTTATAGAATTTGGGAGAGGGGCAAGATAAGGGAAGTACAAAGGTCACTTGGACACTTTTAAATCTAATAAAATAGGTTACATATTCATGAAAATAATATATTAAATGAAACATTAAAGGTTATGAAGTACAAGTGTCCATACAAGGCATGAAACTCTTAAAAATGTCATGAAATTCCTTGTGTTGGCTCAAAAAATTACTTTGATCATTCACACCTATTTGAACATCCTAAATTTGACTATGGGAAGATCTAATGATTTTAATTAGAGGTGATGGTTATATACATGCTTCCCCATACATTTTTTGCATTTTTAGTCATCTGGAAACTTTTGGAAATGAGCCATCACCCTCTACAGTCTAATAAAACTCCTCTTCCACATACCATACATACTTAGACTCCAAAATGGCATAAATTTTAATGAAAAATATTAAAATGGAGTGGATGACATTTTTAAATACTCTCCATGTCCTCAGAGGCATCATGCACACCATAAAAAGAATTCTACTTGAAGTTTCACCCTTTTCACTTTCATGTTCACTATGCCAATTTTGACTAGCTTAGATGCTATCTCTAATAGGAAAACTTAGGAGTTTTTGTGAAGTATTAAATGTACATGGGGAGTTATATTATGTCTCTATATTCCTCCCAAAGTTTATTTCGTCTATTTAAACCTTTTACAACCAACACAATACACCAATTAGTCAAGAAAAGCAATTTTATACCTTGTCCATATAGATTTTGTACAACTCATCATGATGGTAGGGATCCTGAATAAGTCTTGTACATCTTCCAATCATAATTATAGGAAACATATTCCATTTGAGTATATTTCCAACTTCATTTCCTTTATTGGGTCACTTCTAAGGGT
Source organism: Torreya grandis (assembly GCA_037957365.1). Taxonomy (NCBI): domain Eukaryota; kingdom Viridiplantae; phylum Streptophyta; class Pinopsida; order Cupressales; family Taxaceae; genus Torreya; species Torreya grandis. Next base: position 3,847,049 of record JARHVA010000414.1, read on the forward strand.
TTACTAAGGTTTTAGGTTCATTTTGTCCTTAAGCTTCATTCATAAATCCCTTACATTGGAATTGCCAAAAAATTCCACAAACATGATTTTAAAGACCCTTGATAACCTCTCCAAACTCCTTGGATCCCCATGAAAAGTGATAATTAATATATGAGCACTTAAAGATGGTCTATCGAGCTTGATTTTTTATTTACATAGGCCTGATGTGTCCTAAAATTCAAAATTGAAATAATTATGGATTCCCCTACATCCCATTATCTCATACGTGTCTAAATTCATCTTATTAACATTTTATAACTAGATATAAAACTCACCAATAGATATAAGTAAAGTTGGACCCCCAATTGGATGTAGGTTACTTCAAGGCCTAATAGGCTTAACATGCATCCTATTATTTTTGACTATTTGGATTGATATATTATGGTTGGTCTGGTGTCTCATGATTTTTAATACCCAATTTAATCTTATAAATTCATCACAAAACTTCCAAATCACTCATTCTCATTCTTTATTTGCATTCACCAACTAGGCATTGTTGTAGCTTGGTTCATTGAGTTATATGTAAGAGTGTACCGACCATTTTGAGAGGTGTGAGATTGTTTTAGTGTTTCCTATCATACATTCACCTTCCATAAACCTCAAAATATTTTCCTTAAGGTTCCCAAATCTTTCTATCAAGTTTATTACACATTTTGGCTTCATTTGCTTGTCTTGGAAAAACCCTACTTTTTTTGACTAGTTGACCTCTCAGACAAAATAGTGAGATATAAAAATCATATTCATGGAAATGATAAGTTTTTAGAATTTATATTATGCATTAATTAATATTTTTACCAAAGGGATAATTTATACTCTTTCATTTAGGCACCTAACCAACTCAATTTGCCTAAAAGAGGCCTCTAAAAAGGACCATTTTTTGCATTTTTCACTTCCACCTAAGAATGACCTCTCTAGGATAAATACTATGTGATTAATATTATTAAACCTATTATAAACCTTAAATTCATGATTATGAATCTTTAAATTCACTCAAAACCACTCTTATCCCTTATATTATTCATTCTTACCCAATGAGTAACATGAGTCCCTTAGAGCAACTATTCAGACTATCATCCTTGTGCTAGTATGAAGAGTAAATGGTCAACTTCAAAGGAGTATTGGATCTTATTAGAACACCTTCTTGACCTATCATGAATCATTATCATGTTGTTTTCAAATATCTTTTATCTTATTTATCATACTCATCTCTTCACCTTCATTAAGACTAAGCACTTAGTCGTTGGTGCATACAAGACCTTAAGAAGTCTATGTGAGCTTATTTTACATAGTAAAAATATTATGTAGGTCATAATGGTCCTAATGAAGGTGTTAATAGGATTTTTTCACCATTCTAACTCTCCCTATACCCTTTACATTCACCTTAATCTCATAAAACTAAGTTCTCTTTCTTGACTACGATACCCTACCTCTTTGATTCCTGTAGGTGCATATTTGTCTAATAAGACCTTGATCATGATCTGTAGAGACCCTTATTAAATATTCAAGGTCACCTAGTATATTTTTTTACCTTTATTCACCTTTTATGGGATAAATCATCACCAAGACACCATGCCTAGGTTACTATCTACCTACTTAGTTGTAGGTGTTCATTTTCCTATGAAGGGATACTTATAGGTGTTAATGAGTCTTAAACATGACATATCAACATAATATTAGTGATATAATTAAATTAATAGGACCATGTCAACATTATATTATTTTCCATTTACAACCTTAGGATGTCAATGGTCACCTAAAAGTGAATTCTTATAGATATGGATGTAGGGTTTTAGTGATTTAAAAGGCATATTTAAGACCTCCAACTTCTATATTACACTAACGTTATATCCTACATCATTTGAATAACTCTTCTCCATGATATAGGATATAAGGTTTACTTAGCTATATTTTCCAAAACCGTTTTCAACCTTGTTATAGGGTATTCATAAAATGGGTTGGACATCTATTTTCACTCTTTTGGGAAACTCTCCCTAAACTTAGTCCTTACTTCCTCCAAGATGGTTTACCATTCCATTTGTCCATTAGACACCTCATATATGTATTAAATGGTTAACTAACATTTTATAAACTAAAAATGGTTTTACCATGTCTCTAATTCCCCGTACAAGGACCTTCAAAGCTCTATGATACCACCTGTAGGTGAGAATTTGCATACATAGGTAATGGGTATAAACCTTGGACAATGAGCATAAAAACATGTTGGTGATCAATTAAAAATCCTCACTAATTTTTAAAATGGAATCCTAGAAATCTTAAAATATTGAAACATGTCCCAAATTCTTCTTCCCAAAATGACATCATTAGGAAGACCCTTGTAGGTGTGAATGAGTTATATGAAGGTAGTGAGCATGGAATGGAGAAAATATTATGGATGAATGGCCTCATGAACAACTAAAAATTATTGGAAATCCCTCTAATGCATTATTTACATTAAGGATACTCTAATACAAGCTCCAAAACATCCATTTCAACATAAAAACCTCTTGCAAACATCTAAAATAGAGCAGGTAGGAATATATAATGACTAATTTATGTGGTGCATGAGCTAAAAACCAATGTTATATCTTCTTCAAACATACAAATGAACTCTCTTAAACTCTTGATGAATTTAAAAAACTGATACACCTTCATTACAACTCCATTAATAATCTGGGTAAGCCCCATACATGTGATTGCAAGTAAGAGTGAGTGAAGGACTGACAATGAGAAAGGCAAGACTAAATATTTGCTCAAACATGGTGTTATTAAAACAAAAATTAAAATAGGTTATAATATGTCCTTAATATCTATGTTACACCATATTCCATCTACATGAGACCTATATAGGTAACCAATATTTTACAAATAAGGAAAACTTTGACTCAGACCTCATATGGTGACACCATCCTACAACATGAGATGACTTACTCATCAAAACACCATGCAACATGAAACTAAGAATTAATATAATTTTAGAATATAATTAAACATCACCAATTGGATTGTATAGACCTATCCAAAATAGATCAAAACCTATAGGGTGTAGGAAATAGTGAGAAAAAAATCATAGTTAACTTGTTAGAGATGGTTCATAAATCAAGATTGACCAATATTAAAAATATTTTTATGAAAATGGATATTTATAAGTGTAAATTCACCTCCCAAATTTGTTTTACCTAAAAATTCTCCAATTGTCCATATCAAGCATAAACTTGTTGACCACTTATGTGTGTCTAGAAAGAAAAAGAAGGAACAAAATAGTTTTTTCTTGAATTTGGCACTTATATAGAATTAAAAATCTATAATTGAGTCCAAAAAATATTAATATAAATTCCATGACCTTCTCCCATGTGTCACATTCCCTCATGGGTCATACAAGTGCCAAACTCTTCCTTTTTTAGTTGATTACTTGATCTTTAGGTAGATAACCTGCAAGTTTCAGATGAGACTAAAATTATTGATAGGGAATCTTATCTTTTATACATTTTAAAGGAAATAATGAAACTTGGGCACCTTGAAAACCATGCCACTTGCATTTATGACTTTTAAAATCCTTCTTATTGATTCAAAGTGATATATAGACTTATTAGACAATGATTAAGGCTAAAAAGGCATTAAATAACATTAAATAGACTATAACATACCATATGGAAAAGTATTAGACCCTTAAAACATCTAAAAAACCAAGTTTTTAAACTATAGGGGTCTAAATTTGACCTTGAAGTCAAATTTGGTCAATAGTTTTAGTATTAATAAAATATAATTTGGGCATGGGATAAAATATTAAATCAAGATTAAAACATAATGAAATTCTCTATAAGCAATGGTGCCACTTGGAAGTCTGGTATTTTTTCTAGGGTATTTGTTGTGGGAGAATTATCATGGGATATCTATTGTTAGGACCCTAATTTCATTCGACAAAATGTCCAAGACAAAGTTTGAAGGAATTCCATTGGGGGAATTATTTCAAACAAAATTACTAAAATAATTCTCTCAAAGACTTTATTTCATTAGACAAAAATTCTAAAGGAATGATTTAAGGGATGGTCTTGAAATGGCTAAAGGGCATGATGTTTCAAAGAAAATGTCTAAAGGAATTCCATCAAGGGAATTGTTTTGGATAAAATGTCTGTAAAAGTTCTCTCTAAGGGTCTTATTCTCTCAAACAAAATGTCTAAAGGAATTGTCCAAATCATAAAAGGCTTATAACAAAAGTCCTAAAGGATAAGTCTCAGAGGGTAAAGGGCCTAAGAAAAAGTCTCAAAGGGTGAATAGCCACTTAAAAAACCCTGAAGGGTCATTTCAAAATATCCGAAGGGCACTTCAAAAAGTTTGAAGGGCATGTGCCCTTGGGGGAATTATTTTAGGGTTTTTGTGTTAGAAAAAATATCTAAGACATAAATTCCAAAAAAAATGGATTGATGAAAAAATTCCTAAAGGATAGGCTCATAGGGAAAAAAATGATCAAGACAAAAGTCTCAAAGGATATGTTCAAAATGGTCTAGTCATCTACTTCATGGTGAAAATTCCCAAAGGGTATACTTCATATGCTACATTTTAATGTGAAACATCCCTTTAAAAAGTCATGAAGGGTAACCACAAAAGTCTTAAAAAGTTACTTTCAAAAGACTATAGGGTCTTTTCTTAATGTCCAAATGGAATGTGTCCTTGACAAAAAAATTCAAAAGGTACATTGGAGGCAAGGGTCATTTCAAAAGTCTTGAAGGAATTCCATCAAGGGAATTGTTTTGAGCAAAATGTCTACAAAAATTCTTCCAAAGACCCAATTATCTCAGATAAAATGTCTGAAGGAATCCTATTCACTAAGAGAAAGTGTCTCAGATGAAGTGTTTGAAGGAAAGGTTCAAAAAGGCAAAGGTGTGGGACAAAATTCCCAAATAAAATTTATAGAGGGGCTAAAGGGTAATTGTGAAAGTCTTTAAGGAATTCTATTGAGGAAAATAGGCACAACAAAAATGCCAAAGGAGATGTTTCACAAAGACTGAAGGGTAGGTTGGCAAGGAAAGAGGGCATTTCAAAAGTCTTAAAGGGTAATTTCTATCCAGTAAAAAATTAAAAGGGTCCACTTCATAGGGCCTTTGTCCATGACAAAAATCCTAAAGTATCTACTTTTTAAAGGCCAAAGGTCAATCTCAAAAATATTGAAGGGTAAGTTCATTTCCTCAAGGAAAACATCTTGGCAAGGTTATCCATAAAAATAAGTTTGATTTGGGGAAATTATTTCAGTAGAATTATTGCATGAAAAATACTGCAAAGAGAAAAAAATTTTAGATAAAATGTCTACAACAATAAACATGAAGACCAATTCATGTGAAACAAAATTTTTGAGGGGAAATTCCTAAAACATAAGCTTGACAAACAACTCCCAAAAAAGGTTAGTTTATGAAAACACAATATAAATACTATTTGCCAAAGTATAAAAGGCCAAATCATGATCTTTCCCCAAAATTTTCATAAACATATAAAAGAGGGCGTCAAAATCAAGACAATAATTTGAAAAAAAGTGGGGCCCCATTTCCTATGGAAAGAATGGGGATGTTGGTTACAACAAATTGTTTTTCACTCTATTTATATTTACTATTCAAAATTATTTACCTACCAAATATTTACAAGAAAAATTCATTTTTTATCATATCTTTATTTCTACTAGTTTTTTTAACCAAAAGATGTTCTAGAATCATGATGTCATATAAAATATTTTCCCATATTACATGTATATTTTTCATATTTTTCAATTTTTCACACTTTTTTCTACTTTATATAGGTTTGTCTAATGTTCCATACATTGGAAACCTTTATATTTATTTCATTTCATTCTTTATCTATAGCACTAAGTGTTAGTGACTAGGTTACACCCTTATTTAGGAAAGGACTATTCACATCCACCTCAAACCTAGACTGATATGGGAGTGGCCTATAGGCTATAAGTTACATGTTGATTAGGCTAAACCTTTATATTTTATGGGTCTAGCTCCCATGATATGCTCATTTTATCTATCTTTCTAAGAAATAATCATATTGGGATGAAAAGGGAAGATAAATTGCATAAATTAAACCTACTCTAAAGTGGTGACACACCTAACTTTTATCCACTCACTCAACTTGAACTTTAACACACTAGTGGATAATGCATAGAGTTAACACGCTATCTTAAATGACTTACAAAACATAGTGTTTCACATAGAGGTCAGCTTTAGTAACTAAAGGAAGAGGGTAATGAGAATAAGTCCTAGTTTAAGGCACTTACAATCAAACATCCACTTTAAGCTTAAGACATAAACATCATGACAAACACGATGAAATGTAATGAAAGCATGTTAATACTTAGTTAAAATTTGGACCTACAAAGGGAATATTATACCACTATATATATCAAAACAAACATGAATAAAATACATAATGATCATGAAATTTCTACATAGTTTTATTCGTCAATCCAAGTAGGTCCATAAGTATAAACATTGGTAGAGTTTCTTCATACCAGCCTGAGGGACATAATAAGAGACCTAAAACACTCAATATATAGCATAAATGGGGAGAAAATAAGGGGATAATGTTATGTAAGTGAGATAAATGGGTCATGAATTACCAAGGTTAAACTCATCCTATAGTTAAAATGGTTACAAGCAGCCCCTCTAACTCCTTCCATGAATTGGTGCCTTTAATAACTTATTTTGGCATAGGGATGGGGGTAGTGGAGGTTGAGTCAACTTTAGATACTTTATTTTAAATTTTAAACACACATAAAAATGTCTATCACCTCTATAATTTAGTTAGTAAGTGTAAATGGAATGTAATTAACCTCCATGAGGTGTTTAGCATCACACTAGACCTCTCATGTGTACCAAACCTTGAAACTACTTCCTCTCTCTAATTTCCATGAATTTTTTATTTTCCCCATATATATAATCAGTTACATGACATTATACTATGTATTAAGTTTCTTTATTGTCTTGTTTATGCCAATTTTGAGCTTTCTTAGTTGACCAAGTAGGCCAAATAGACCAATTAGGCCTAATTTCCTAAGTATTGGTGTTTGATAGCCATGAAAGACCTATAAGAAATATTCAAAATCTATGATAACATGGGATTAATAAATTTAATAACACCTTATACCATGTCATAAATCCCTTTTGATCAAGAACACCTACAATTTTCTCATAGTAGTTGAATAGGTCATTCTATCATCTAAGTCTGTAGACTGACTCTTTAGAATTGGGTTACAAAGATTTTTCTAGAGGGACCCTTGGGCATATTATGAATCGATAAGATGAAACAAGTATTAAGCATTCCCCTCTAGTGATTGGAATCATTCAAATTATATATGCACCCTTATTTCTACTCATTCTCTTGGAAAAGTATAGTTTTCTAAGCATTCCATATGGATTTTGTATAACTAAAACCCATAAATAGGTTATATTATTAGTTATATTGTAATTCAATGTGGTTTTTAGACCATTATAGGGTGTTGTCATTCTAAGACATCAATATTTATAAAAATTGGTCTACTTAGGGTTTTAGAGAGGTTTATGAGTGCTTATGAGTCTTAGTGATAGTTCATAGTCTAAGAACATCCAAATTAAGAAAAAATTCCATAAATATATAGTATATTGCCTTCATAATCTTACACTAATGGCCTGGGTTTCCATATAAAGGGTGTATGGCAATAGGAATGTTGGAAGTTGACACTATGGTTATTTGCAAATAATTTTGAGTGGTTTTATTCTTAAGGTTCATTCATAAATATTAACCCCTAAATTCTAGCCAATATTTCATGAATATTTATTAAATAGGGACATTTAATCTTCCCTATGATATTTTTCCATTATCCTCCTTGTGATGAAGTAGGTGAGCATTTGAATTTGAGCTTCAAATTTATTATGTATAGGGTGAGTAGATCAAGTAGGGTTTGAAGACACCTAGATCATTTTCCTCACTTATTTTCACTTGAAACCACCTTTAAGGGTATTAAATAGCTCTTACACCTCTCATTAACCATATAACATATTGAAATATCTTTGAGGAAACTTAATATGGCAATGAGTTATGTGAGTAGGCTTGTGTGACTATTTGCATTAGCCTATATCAAGGCACTTGAAAAAAAATTTGAATGATAACCCTTTATAAGAGGTATATGGACCATTAAAAAATATTTATAATTTTTTTATGACCATTTTTTTATTCTAAAATTCTCAATCCCTTAAATACATAGATTCACTCATTTAGCCCCCAAACTAATTGTCATAGACAAGGTTTGGTCTCAGACAAAATAGTGGGTATACCCACTATTTTTTTAACCAAAATGATAACATGGGTGCCTTGTATCACTAAAAATGACCAATTCTTAAAAAAATTAATACCTCACTATGCCTATAAAGGTCTCAAATGACCATTTTCCCAAACTAGCTATAGGTTGCCTACTAACTACATGGTTGAGCACAAGGGTCTTGAGTATGCTCACTTAATGATTCTTGACTAAGTTTATAATTTGAATGGAGTGAATTATTGTGTTTATGGCCTTGAATTTCAATTATTATATCTTAAAAAATATCCACTACTTCATATGAGTGTCTTGAACTCATCAAATTTATCTACATCTTTGAGTGGAATAACTTGCACCTTGAGACTCTCGTATATACCTTCTCCTTATTCATGACTTAATTAAGAGTGTGATATTAGTATTTCTTAGGATGTAGTTGAATTCAACCTTTTTTTTTGATATAATATTTTTTGAGTAATTAAAATCATGGACTAAGATCCTCTTCTTGACTTAGCCTCTAAGCCATTAAAATAATTGTGCATTTCCATCCTCAAGTCTTCCTCAATGACTATATTTTAGGTGTTCTCCTTGAATTATTGGCTAGGTGAGGGGTAATAATTTATATGTATGAGTTTATTGAACATATTTGGGACAATTTTACCTTAATAAGGTCCCTATTAGCTCATTATTTCCACCAATTACCTTAATTAGTGACTTCTATCACATAACTCTAAGAAAGCCAAATATAATGTTTGTAGGTGATGGTTTGGCTTATTATGGGATAGTGACTTGATGGACATGGGGGTAAGTAAAAAAATTATCCATTATAATACACTTGATACAATTCACCATTCATCTCTTCCTTAGTGTAATCCTTGATCTCCCTCCAACAAGTCAGTTGTCAAGAGTCTTTTAACTTTTATTATACAGACTAAGACAATCCAAAGATGCCACTTGAGGTGAATATCTCAAGACAATTTATGGTTTTAATTTATTATTAGGTTATTTTTTAAAATCACCAAAATTATTTTATTCTCTTACTTATTTTTTTTCTTGAAGAGCCTTCCTTAGCCACTCATTGAAATGCTTCTTTGGTACTTGTTATAGGTGGTGTGAGATCTTTGTACGGACATAATAATTTATATAGTACCTTGTTTGAGCATAAATACCTCATAGATAACTTTGTATATTTTATTCTATCTCCTTTTCTAATTTTCATTTTTCTCCACCTCCATCTTAACCATAACATTCTAAAATACTATCAATAGGTGACTGTTGACTTCAATACTATAGGTGTCTTTTTACTTTCTCAGTAGATATATGACACATAAAGGTATGTATTTACATGATCTAATTGTTCTTAGGGTTTATAAGGTGTGTATAATCATATTTTAATGTTCTAAAATATTAATTAAGGGTTGATGGATGAATGAGGGTGACTATGGGGTGAAATGGGCAAATGAGCATCAAAATAGGTCTGAAACATAGTGAAAGGCAGTGAAAGAATCATGGAGTGGCAAGGTATGAATATGACATGGATTGAAGAATGGAAACCCTTATAAAATTAACCAAAAAAACCTTGAATTAATTTATACATAAACATATGAAATCATGGAACTTTTGGAGGTATAAATATGGTAAACACAATTAAGAGATGAAACCTAGGACACTCTGAGTAACCTTAGTTTTTGCAAAAAACCTTAAACTCTACTAAAACTAAATAAATGAGCTTAGAGGTGAGGAAGATGGTTTATAAGACCTTAAATATTCCATGAAGGTCAAAAATATTTTTTACAAGTAATTATGATGATCCATCATCAATATAACACCTCCTTCCATGTTCTTGGACTACGCTTTGGAGGTTCCTAATGGTGCCATGAGCAACACATAGTGATTCTAGATAGTGAACCTTGAATGCATATAAAAATATCATTGAAGACACATTTAAAATTATTATATGACATTTTAAACACCAATTTTTAGTAGAGAGGCATGGGGAAGTTTATAACACTCAACCAACTTGTAAACATTATTAACCCCTTTTGATAAGGGCACTTAACACACTGTTAACTAGTCAAATTTACTTGCAACTTATAATATGGAGAGAACAAGAAGATTGGATTTCTACCACTATTTGAAAATGTGAAACATTAGTTCAAGGTGTTAAATATTATCTATCATGACCTTAATAATACACAAAAACCATTGGTTTTCCTAAACTCCTCATAAATTTGTGAAAATCATTATACTTTTTGAAGCTTGCACAGATGAAGAAGGGCATTAGAGAGCCCAATTTATTAATGATTTTTCATGAATATATGTACATAAACCTACTAATAACATACATGAATAATAATTTCAAGGTACAAATTTCATTCCCCCAAAATACCATCTCATGGTTGTGAACTAGGAATTCGACTCAAGAGAGGATAGTTAGTATCATGTTAGTTTGAAAATGAAAACAAAATGAAAGAAACACACTAAATATCATAACATCTCTAGGCCTAGACACTAGGGAGATATTAGTTAACAAACATGAATAAAACACACAAATAAAATGTAAAATAAACCCTCTTTTACCTTCCTTGGATGCTCCAAAATGCTTGTTGTAGTGGCTTGCTTAGCTTTGTGCTCATGAAGTCCTTGGCAATGGAAGCTTGGATGCATCCATCTCTATTTTTAACCTTTTTCTTGTGTCTTGGCTTGGCTTGGAATCAATTTGGAATTATAAAACTAGTTTTATGAAGCTTTTTAATCAATTGTGCATTATAACTTTACATAATCATGTCTTAGAAATGATGTTCATGGCCTCTTTATTTATAGATTTTTGAGATTGATCAGAATCATCTTGAACCATCCATCTTAGGATTGAGATGTGTGGCTAAGGATTATTCCAATTATGAAATTAAAATTTATAAATAAGTTCATCATGACAATGGAAAAAGGGGCAATTAATAGGCATGGAGGGCATCATGGAAGGCATTGATAAGTCATGGAGGGCATGAATCCTAATATTTGTGGAATTTATGGCCTAGGGATGTCTTCCCAATAAATGAGGTCACTTGATGATACAGATATTCAATATTCATTTCCAAAAGAAATTATTCAACAAGTTTCAATGGAATTATTAATTGGTCCTTTATTTGGTTTAATTATATGTTAAGCATTTTAAAGCACTTTGTGCACAAATTACTCAAATTGATCATAATGCCTTATTGTTGGTCCAAATTTTGACTAGATTGGAATTGGAATTAAATTTTAGATGCATTAGATAAATTATCCCATTTATTATGTTATTAACAAAAAATAACAAAGGCACACATCTTGTGCAAGAGATTTGATATGAAAGAGCAATCTAGAGCACCTAGGTGCAAAATTAGCATTTTGACTCATAATGATTTGATCAAAGTTAGTTGGTCCATAAATTTCATTAACCCATTTAGGGATACCCTAGCCAAAATTAGCATTTGAATATTTTAGTTTCAAATCTTTTAATGTATTTTTGGTTGAAATTGGTCAAAATATTCATTGGGGGTTATCAGTGGCAAGATTTAGGTGTCTATAATTTTCCCCTATTTGGGAAGGAATTAAAAGATATAATTATATTAACTTCTTCTCAAATAATGAAAAGGTCTTATATACCTATAACTACAATGATGATAAACTAACTATATGATGTCCCCTCAAGGGAATGATTGGCAGAAGTTGGTGAACAAATGGTCCCTCGATAAGAAGTGAAATGAGGGGACCAAAGAAAGGAAAGATGATGGGGTGAAAACACAATGGTATTGAAAAAGTAGTCAAAATCATTAAGAATAAAATTGGGATAGTGTAAAATGATTTTCCCAAAGGTGGTTATAAGCATTGTACCCTGATAGTGGCAACATGATATGATAACATAATGATTTGTCCAAAGGTGGTTACAATCATTGAGAAAATGGAGTTACCCCTGTTAGGATAGATAAAAAAGACAATAACATGCCCCTATATGGGCAAAAAAAATAAAGTGGTGATAACATAATTATTTTTCCAAAGGTGGTTATAATCATTGAGAAATGCAGGTGGGATATGCAATGATTTGCCCATAGGTAGTTATAATCGTTAGACCCTGATTATGACAAACATGATAAACTTGGTTGAGGATGATGATAACTTAACATAGAGGGTAATGATGAATTGGAAAAACCTACTAGTAGGGATATGCTCATCTAAACCAATAAAGGTTGAAATTCTTTCATGATTAATTACTCTATTTGGGATGTTATTAGGATTGGAATCAAGATGTTAGTGTTGAAGAGACGCCACCATTACTGAATAGACTTCTTGAAGCTAACATTTATTGTAGCACATGTCGATAGGCATCATGGTATAACATCATGAGGACTTGGCTAATATATGCATAAGGAAATACACCCATAATCCAATACTCAATAGAAAATAATGCACTAATGATTAAAACCATGATGACAATGTAAACATATGAATATGGATGAATTTAAGTATAAGTGTGGGAAAATAATCACCTAATGACCACACATAAACCAAATCAAGGAAATAGTATTGAAAGAAAACAAATAGGTAGATAAAGAAACAAAATAAGCAAAAATAAATAAACAAACAATGCAATAGAAAACCATATGAACATTGCCCCTGAAAATAGGTGACAACTAAACAAATGGATAACATGGGGGAATAGAATAAAAGGAAGGGGGTGGCCAAGCTATCTGCTATGCACTAGGAAAGTGGATACTACCTACATAGTTCCATGGATGTAATATCCAACAAAAAATTTAAGCTAAATGTAATTATTCTAGGGAATGGGAAGAATGTGATAACTACGAAAAATAAATAGAATGGATATGATATAAGAAGAGGAATGGTCTTAAAAAATGGAAAGTGTGTGAGAGAAAAGGCCAAAAAGGATGGGGAAACTAAGTGATAAGTGGTTTCCTTACAACTTAGTAAGGGTTCCCATAATCCTTAAGGCAAATAAGTGGTCAATGTTTTTGGAATTTTTTTGGAGTATCTCAACTAAATTAAGAATGATGAGAGACTAAATAGTTCAAGTTAATAAAATAGAAAGATCATTTAAACTAAGGTTACTCAAAAAATAGAGAAAGCATTCAATCTTAGGTTGCTTGAAAAATAGTGAGATCATGGTGGAAAGGGTGACTGAAGTAACCTCAACAAGTATCGAGTGCTACCTACATAGTCCTAGAGTAGGACCTCAAGTCACTGTAGTTCTACCCTTACAGTGGAAAAAATTGACTAGTGTAGTAGTCAATTCAAACAAAATAGGCACAGTTGGTAAAAAGGTATAGTATGACATAGGAAGTGGTAAGTTGGCATGTCAAGGCTTAATAGACAAATGTTACCCCTAGTTTTCCCATAGGTAGTTATAACTAGGACACAACATGGATCAATGGTACTAATTTACCCAAAGGTGGTTATAATTAGTAGCAAGACCGGTGATAAGAAAGGAATAACAAATGAAGGATGCAACTACCAAAACTTATGTCACATTGCTCCAAAATGTGATCTATATCTAAAGTACTTGAACCAACTAATGAAACTAATCAAATTCCTTAATTCTAAAAATGTGTAATGAATGGCAAAAAACCACATCAAATAGGCTAGGCTTTAGAACACATCGAGTCGATAGGTCAAAAAGGTAAAGTGGATATAGCTAGGAGGATAGATCAGAATGATATTTATATAAAGAAGAATAGTGATTAAATGGCATAACTAAAATAGTCTTACAAACAATACACCTTAGCACTCAAGTATAGTACCACTTGAGATGAATAATATTTATCAGCTTGGAAAGCTTGTATGCTCTTGATCCATAATCTACATTAATGATGAAAGACCCTATCTAGTTTGGTTTGAATTTTCCTTTATGCTTATTCTCAACCATGGTATTATTTTGGTTTTATTAAAGAACAAGATCACCAAGTTCAAATGTTCTATACTTAACACATTGATTATAATGGCCTTTGAGTCAGTTTTGATATACCTAAAGATTGTTAAGTGTAGTTATGTGTTTCTCATCAAGTAGGTCTAGCTCTTGTAGGTAAGCTACTTGATATTAATGATCATCCAAGACATGCTTGAAAGAGATGTGCAGTGAAAGCAATTTGATCTCAATGGGAAGGATGGCTTTAATACCATAAACAAGTGAGTATGGAGTGGCTCCAGTGGGGGTATGATGATTGGTATGGTATGCCCAAAGGGTAGGGAATATGTTTAGGTGCCAATCATGATTGGCATCATTGAAATTATTTTTGAGAATATTGATAATGGTTTTGTTTGATGCTTTAGCCTAGCCATTACCTTGAGGGTATTATGTTGTATAAAAATGTTGTGTGATGTTATATTCAGTACATAGTTGGTCTACATATTTGTTCTTGAATGATCCTCTATTATTGGATATAATATCAAAGGAGATATTGTAATGGTAAATGATATGGTTGAAAATGAATTTGGAAATTTGATTTCTAGTTATGTAAATGAGGGGTATATCTTCAACCCACTTAGTGAAATACTCAGTGGTGGTAAGGATATGTTTATGGTCATTAGATGAAGTGGGGTTGATCTTCCCAATAAGGTCAAGTTCCCATGTAGAAAATGGCCATGATGTCAACATCAATTTTAGAGTTTTAACTATGGAATGAATTAGATTATCATGCCATTAACATTTGTCACACTTATTTACATATGTAGTGGCATCTGCATCCATCATGGGATAATAATAACTAGTATGTAAGAGATTTTTGGATAGGACTACCTTACTATAATGAGCTCTACATACTGCTTCATGAACTTCTCTTATCTCTAGTGTAAACTCTATCAAAGTTAAATAATGAAGCAGAGTTCCATCAAAACTATGATGGTAAAGGGTGGATCCAAGTAGAGTATAATGAGTGGAATGATGAATGAAGGCTTTGGTTTTTTTTGAGATAGGTTAGGTGGTAAAACTTGGTCATGAAGGTAGTTGTAAAGGTTTGAGTACCATATATAATTAGGACCAACAATATCACAAATCATTGCAACCATTGAAGGTTCATGAGCTGGTGCTAGCAAATTCTTGATGAGGAAATGATGCTCTCTATATTTATCTATTTGTTGAATCAAAGATAAAATAGTAGCCATGACATTTAAAGTTCTATTAATATCCCTTCGTATTTACTCAAACCAAATATTGGCAATTTGTTGCTTGAGTGTCGACCATGTCTTTATATGGAACAAGTTTATCATCTTTGGTCTAAAAATGATCTATGACCTGATTGATGATTAACTAAGAATCATCATAAACTTGGAGATGAAATATGTTCCATTGCACTACATGTCAAAGTCCTATAACAAGTTCTTTATACTTTGTCATATTATTTGTATAAGGAAATCTAATTCTAAATGATTTAGGGATTATATCCCTGTATGGAGTAATAAATAATAGGCCTACCCCTGATCCATGTGTAGTAAATGAACCATCAAAATATAGATTCTAGGGCTGCTCCTCAAGGGGTGTGTCAATGATGGTCCTTATAGATTCATTAGGAAATTAAAATGTGAGTGGATGCATTTCTATGAGAGGTTCTTTAGCAAGTTGATCTATAAGAACTTATCCCTTGATTGCCTTATGATTGACATAATCTATGTCAAACTCAATGAGAAGCATGATCCATTTATCCATTCTACCTTGTAAAGCTATTTAGATAGTAGATACTTTAGTAGATCTACTTTGAAATGACCATGGTCTTATTATTCAACATGTAATTATGTAGTTTCTAAGCTATAAATACCATGGCCAGACAACATTTTTCAATAGGTGCATAGTTATGTTCATATGTCACTAAGGTATGGCTTAGGTAGTATAGGCATGCTATTTTATATTGTCATAATATTGAGCCAAGAGTTCCCCTAGAGCATTGTCGATAGCTGATAGGTATAACAAGAATGGCTTTCTCGACATATGAGGTAATAAAATAGGTAGATTAACAAGATAGTCTTTGAGTTATTGAAAAGTTGTTTGGTAGTGATCATCCCAATGAAATGCAACTCCCTTATTCAAGATATGTGTAAATAGATGACACTTATCTTCTAACTAAGAGATGACTCATAAAATTGATTAGATCTTACCCTACAAACTATGGAGTTTCTTTAAATTGGTTGGTGGTAGCATCTCAATTATAGCATGGACTTTAGTCAAATCAACTTCAATACCTCTATGAGACATAATGAAGCCATGCAATTTTATTGAGGTTATGTAAAAAATACATTTATTTGGATTGAGTCTAACTTTGTACTCTTGTAATATTTCAAATATCTTACATAGTACTGCTAAATGGTCAACCCTAGTTTTAGATTTTCTAATATGTCATCGACATAGTCTTCAATAATATCATGCATCATATCATGGAATATGACAATCACGGCCCTTTGATATGTAGCTCTAGAATTATTAACACTAAATGACATTACTTGATAATAAAATGTTCCCCATGGAGTGGTGAACACTATTTTATGTTGGTCTTCTAGTGCCATTCTGATCTAGTTGTATCTTGAAAAACCATCCATGAGTGAAAGCATTTCATAACCTACCATGGAGTCAATGATCATGTAAATATTAAGTAATGGAAAATAATCTTTAAGATAAGCTTTGTTGATGTCTTGTAAATTAGTATAGATTATGATCCCTTTAGGCTTTTTACTAATAGGTACCACATTAGAGATCCATTTTGAGTAGTCAATGGATCAGATACATCTTGCTTCTAAGAGTTTTTACAACTCTTTATTTACTAATACAATAATGTAAGGATGCATCTTATGTATCTTTTATTTTACTAGTTTGGTGTCAGGATTAACCTCAAGGTGGTGTAGAACTAAGGTGGGGTCTAAACGTGGCATGTCATAATAAGCCCATGCAAAGATATCCACTAAATTTCTCAACAGAACTATAAAGACTTTACATTCCTCCTCAGTGAGGGACACACCTAATTTTATCCATTTTGTGTCTGATGGAGTCTCAATGTTTACATCTATTGTATCTTTGAATATAAGGATCAAACTATCTTCTACGATAGTAGGTAGCAACTTAAACTATTGAACTATGTTTGGGTCCTCTGTTAGGACTTTATCTTTAACTTTTCCTAGGCATGATGAATCTGATTCCCCTAATGGGAGATCTGGCCATGTGACAAAAATATTCAAATTTTTTTAAAGAATTTGATAAAATACTTGAGAAAAATTGAACTCAGATCCATAGGAAAGTTCATCATTGGTGGTCTCCTAGTCTAAATTCAAAGAATAATGAACATCCCCATTTAATAGCAACTAAAATAGGTTTTCATCACTAGACTAGCCTTTATCTTTACTTTTTCCTTGGTCAGAAAGCACCTCAAGGAGTTTTTCACTTTAGGACCTCAATGTTTTACTTTTTTTTTGGCTAAGGGTATTCACCTGCTCTCCAAAATAGGCTTCAAGATCTAATGTAATTAAGAATATTGACTTTTGATCTCCCAACATAATGTTGTTTCTATGGTCTAAGAAGTCACATAATGCCTCATCATTCTAAAACTCATTAATTGATAGATTAGATTCTTGTTGGTCCTAATCTATCATTTGGGGATAATATAATGGTAATGGGTTGTGATGAATGACTAAGGTAAGGGTACATGTGGCATTGTTATCAAATAGGTTGGTTTTAACTAGGTCATCAAAGGTGAGGCTATGATCAAACTTGCTTTACTATGGGCATCATCATCACTAGTCACTAGTGATGGAGTTTGAATAAGATATGTGGGGTCACCCCCAGGTGGTTTAAATTCAAGTCCATGAGGTCTTTCATACTTAGTCATAGAAATTATCTTGATGGTTCCTTGTTGATTTGGTCTGAGGACTCTTCCTTCATAATTATGATTCTCCATGATCCTATTAAGAATATGATACCTTGTACTTTTATAAGAATCAGCTTGGTCATCATTATATAATCATGATTCATCCCCTTTAAGAGGGTTAATTTCTAGGCTAGATGTTGGTAAAAATGTGACATGTCCCTTATCTTTATTCTTTCATTGCCAATGTATATGTGGGGTGATGTTAGGTCACCCAAAGGTTTTCAAATTCTAAGGAAGATTACCAATATGAAATGTATCATGGGTCACATGCTCTCCAGGTCCATTATCTAAAATGGTGAAATGATTAGAAGCTTTAGGATGTGGCATGTGGGAAAGGGAATCCAAGGTATCAGGATATATGTAATTATCTAGTCAAGGATCAATAAGTATGACCTTTCCTTTATCCTAATTGGAACTTAAATTCATGTTATACTGATAACTATAGCTTTAAAATTTGGCCTCAAAATATTTGTAGTGTTCATATGGGTTTAAATCTCTTATAGTATTTAATTCCATCCCTGAGTGGGAAAACTTGATACATTAGTGCAACATTGATGGGACTACATGAATCTCATGTAACCAAGGCCTACTTAGAAGCATATTGTATGACAACTCAAGATCAAGCACATGGTAAAGTGTATCATGGGTTAAAGGCCCAATGATAACTAACAAGTTAATGGTGCCTTATGATTCTCTTTCCCAATTATCATAAGCTTTGATGGTTATTTTTTCTAGTTGGAGATCTACCATTTGTACCCAAGAATATTGATGAGCTTTAGAGACACTATGTTGAGGCCTGATCCATTGTCTATAAGGACATGTTTTACTTTATGATGCTTTATATAAATTTCTATGTATAATGGGTTATTATGGAGTCAGATAAGGGAAGACATATCACTTTGGTTGAATGTGACTTGTTGTGTTGGAGCTAGGTGTCCAACCAAAACCTAAAATTTATCAAGGGATATGTCACTAGCAATAGTGGATTAGGTTGAAAACTCATTCAAGATGTTCTTGTAGATTAATGACGCTCATAGAAAATATAAAATATAAATTTATGCTAGTGTCTTTGGTAATTGTTCCATAATATCAAACTTCTTATCTTGGTTAGTATTTAATGGCTTATTTTGAGGCTAAATAGTTGGTTGGATGACAGGTAAAGTGGTGAATAGTTATGGGCCTGAGATAGTAATCTTTGACCTCCTAGTTTTGATTGCATAATAAAGATTAAATAGTAGACCATTATTGCTAACAAATGTTGGGAATGGTGTGGGACTAGACATGATAAGTCTCAATTGCCAGTGCACTTGTATGTGGTCATGTGACAAGGACAAGTTGTCGATATAAGGTCTAAAAGGGGAAGTCCTAGTTTTTTGTATGCACTCCTAGGTCAAGAAAGATTATCCATGTAATTTGGATAAATGTTGTTTATTAATGGTCTAGGATTATTAGTGCTTGGTTGAGGATGAACGGAGATGGTATTAACACTACCCCCTACAATATGACCTATAACCTTATATAGTCATGTGCAACTACATGGTAGGTTTGTTGGTTGTTACCATTATGACCTTGGTTTTGTCCATTGTTCTATCATTGTGGGTTTTGTTGTTGATTCTTCTCGTTTAGCCTTTGATTTTGATGCTATTGATTTAGTTGTTGCACTAACCATTGTTGTTGTTATTGCTAATTTTTTTGCAATTGCTGATTATTATGTCAGGGAAAGGGGTTTTGATAAATCCCAAAAAATTTATTGGAAGTGGAAGCACCATTATCCAATTTGATCTCCCCATTATCCAACATATTCTCAATTAAATGCTTGATTTGGACACATCTTCATATATTATGCCCATTGACCTGATGATAGTCACATTATTCATTTTCATGGTACCGATCGGGATAAGGAATGCCTTACAGTTAATGATTTGGTATAGGAAAACTAATTAGATTAGTGGTAGAAATCTTTCAAAATACATACTCAATAGGTTCTCCCAAGTCACTAAATACATGACATGTAGGCATGATTCTCCTAGGAGGGGTTTGCAATGAAAAAGGCTACTATATTTGTTGCATAGGTCTTGGTTATTATGCTTGCAGCATTGGTCAGAGAGGTTGTTCGGTAGGGGTTAGCTAAAAAGGTGGTGTAGATGATGTTTTCACCATTTGGACATGATGTGACTCAGTTACTCTATTTTCTACAACAATCCTATTGTGGTTAAATTACTTCAGTCTTTTTTGGTTATTGGCCTTGGTCGATGGTGATGCTTGTGCTAGAATGGGATGTTGATTTTGGCCATTTCCATAATTGGTACCTTGATTTTTATTAGTTTAATTAATCTTGATGAATCCTTTATTGATTATCACTCACTTAATCAACAAAACTTTATCAATGATCTCTTTGGAAGTATGCACACATTGTAGTTTCAAATGATAAACTATCTCACTATGCAAATTTTTAGTAAACATACTGGCTAATTATTTATCTAGGAAACTATGAGTGAAATGGATTACAAGGTCTCTCTATCACTATAGATAACTTGAAAATATCTCACCAAATTTTTTCTTTTCTTGTGTTAAGTCCACTAATGGAATCTCATGCTTGAGATTATAGGAAAAGTATTGCACAAACTTATCAAAAAGATCATCAAAATTTGTCACTAAATTCTTGGGCAACTTTAAAAACCACTCCAAGGCTTGTCTAGCTAAGCTCCTTAGAAATAATAAGAAAAGGTATATGTCACTATATGCTATTCATTGATATGTGAAATATAATTTAGTTAAATGGGCCTTAGGTTCACCTTTCCCTTTATATTTGTCAAATTTCAGTGGTTTGTATCCTAGAGGAAATGGTATATGTAAGTAATCCATGTTGAATGGATAAGAACACACATCATCCAACTTAAACTTTTTAGTTTATTTCCCAGTCTGAATGGTAGCAATTGCATCCTTCATTTGTTGCAATTATTGCGATAGGAAAGTAGAAAGAACATTATTATGAGGGAGAATATTGGTTTGGGTAGATGGTTGGGAGGTCACAAGTGGGACACTTTGACCATGTTATGATGGATATATCTATTGGGGTACATTGGTTTGGTTGGTAAATAGACCAAGAATATGCATACATGGATTAGGATGTACTTGAAATTTCCCATTTGGTTGTGTGATATTATGGTTTGGGTTGGTGATAAAGGATTGACTTGGAGGATTTTGTGGTTGAGATGGAGGGATATAACTATATTGCGCCTATTATGGTTGAAAAAGGACATGTTGTTGATTAATCAAACCTTGTTATTGAGTGGGAAATTGTGGACCAAGACCCTATCTCTAAATTTGTAACACATTTTGAACCAATGGTTATCTAATAGATACTTGAGAAATATATGAGCTTCCTTATTACATGAATCCCTGTGGGGAAGTGAAAATAGGTTATAGATTCAACATCTATCACTGACCAATATTTGCATGTTGTTGACTAGTCATTGCTTGGTTTTAGATTGGTACACTGATCTGCAACTGAGGAGGTATATTTTCCACTACTTGACAAGGTGGAACATTAGTTTCCCCTTATTGAGGTGGCAATATATTCAGCTTCTATTATGTTGGTACACTATATTATACCTACTATTATGGAATACTACTCATCACTTGTTGAGGAGTAGGGTTCATCACATTTGGCTATTGAGGTTTGATATTGGTTGCTGGTTAACTACCTAATCCTATTGGTTACACACTTGAGGAAGTATTTGGTTGAGGTTACGATGTATAAAATCCTACTCCCTAGTATGATGATCCACTCATGGTGTTAATAATAGGTGCATGTTGTTGAATATATGTTTATGTGTTAGTACCACTTGGATTGGGATTGGATGTTAATTGCACATTGTCCACTACATTTGGCTCACTATTCTACATAGAGGTTGAAGATACTTATTTAATAACATGCATATACATAAATTTATCTACAAAATAAGTTTACATGAATGGTTTAAAACTAAGATTCTCTTGTCCAATCAACTCTATCAACACTCCTATTGAAGGAACTAATTAAATAATAGGTTTTCTCACCATGTTCATTTTATTGAAGTTATGTGCTAGATTCAGGTAGGTTTGATATCATGTCTACATTTGGTTAAAGTGGCCTTCCATAATGTTTTTGCCTTGATTAGATATATTAGGGTCTTGATACATTGTTTGAACTAGAGCCATATGATTGCTAGAAGAATCCTATTGATCATAAATAATATTGTGGGGCACTCTTACTAGGCTTGGTAAATTTTCATGGGGGAAGTATGCTAGAAACTTGGCCCCTACCTCTATGGATCTAACCAAAATCTTATCTTTGTTCTCTAACAAATGTCACTAAAAAAAAATGGATCATACGTGGGAGCCGTATTAGTAGAATATGATTATTGAAGAATTGGCTCATCCACTATAGGTATTGTAGCTAGGTATGGTGTGGTTTGTTCTTAGTCTTGTTTTGAATAAGGTGGTGTGTTAACCAAATAGTTAGCCAAGGGATCTTGGATTTGTGCCCGTAATTGAGTATTATAAGAGGGATAAGAATCCATCTTATAAGGAATATTATCTACATAGGAGTATTTCACCATTTATTTCTATGTAACCACATTACTAATTCCTAGATTGTACATGAGTCCACTAAGAGTGTAGGAATACATGTTGGGATCCATAGTCAATGCCTTGAAATAAAAGGTCAAAGAGTTATACAAACTCTAAAAAGGAGAATATCTAAAATAGATGATGTTCCAACATGGTATAGATTCATCAAAAGGATCAAAAGGTTTATGCAAATATTTGTGAGGAAACAAGCTAGCATGAAGTATCTAACATTTAGTATTCACACAAAGATAAGAAATTAAATGGACCAAAAATTGAAATACCAAAATCTAAGGTTGAAGTGTTTCAATTTAGTCTAATCTAGGAATTTAATAGTTGCAAGGTCTTTTGGCTAAACACAGAATCAAAAGCCAAGATCAAACAAGGCATGTTCTAGGACACTTGTCCAAATGGCATCAAAAGCTAGAGTTTTAAATAGATTAAATTTTTGATCTAATGGATTTGAAACACTTCTAACAAACACTAGGCATTTGATCCTTGGACATGAACTCGATCAACTACGTATAAGGTATGAAATAAAACGCACTTTAGAGATAGTTTATTTTATCAAAAATAATGGTATAAAACTTGGTTTTTTTGACAAATAAGCAAGAAAAAAGTGAATGGTATAACTATGTTAGACAAAGGATCACAAAAGTACACTCGGATTGGTCTAAAAATGTAGGAACAATTTTGAACTCTATGTAAGAGGGTCTATGAAACAATATTTTAAATGTTTTGGGAAGCATAACAATACTACACTACCCAAAAGGTGTGGCTAAATGTTTGTTTTAGAAACTCTCTAAGGAAAATATAGTTTCCCACAATTTTTATAGCATAAAACTACTATTATTGACTAAATTTTTTTTGGTGTATAGACTCAAAGTGAAAGTGTTTAGCACAAAATGGCTTAAGTCTATCAAGTGGTGATAATGATCTTGAGTCTAAAATGACCTTCAACCCAAATGATAAATTGAACCTCATTTCTCTCAAGTTTAGTGCAAATGGAGAACCCACTTATCACATCAACCTTATGAACTTATAAAGGTGAAATTTTGAATTTAGATTTTAAATGAAGGACTTAAACAGCTTTGGCAAAGGTCTAGACTCAATTGGGTAGCATCACTATGCCAAAGTGGATGATATGACTCCCAATTTGTGAAGGAACTTGAACAAGGAAAATTTTATGACTTCACATGGGTATCATAACATGTCTTTGTTCAAACAAAATTGAGGACCATGTGTTTTGGTTTGTATCATTTGTTTACACCAAGTTTTGAATTCAAACAAGACTTTAATCCAGGACAAAAATCAATTGATTAATATCTCTTAGACTCTAAACTAACAAGGTTGCTTGGTATTATTATAATCCATAAATATACATCATTTTAGAGGATTTTAAGTGTTCATCCAAAAGTAAATGTGCATTATAGAGTAGGGTTTTTACACCTACTATCTCTCAAATGATAGTACTATGACATGGACCTTGAGGTGCACCTTACACCAAAAATACTTATATGCCAAGTGGGTATTTATATAAGATATAATTTTTTTTAATGTTATAGGGGAATTAAGTTTACAATGAATTTCATGCCAAACAATGCAAAAAAAGCACATATTTTGGGTCTATATCACTTGGCTTTTTACAAAAAGGTCTAGTCCTTTTTTCAACCAATACATCTTGTTATTCACTTAATGTAGTGTGATTTCCAAAGTGACACTATGTCCCATGTGTAACTCTAATTAGGGCCAAATGAATTCAATGTTTTGAGGTGAAAACCTATGTCAAAGCTTCCATAAAGAACTTGTGGGAGGTGATGAAGTACCTCTCTCAAGCCAAATTTGTACTAAAATAAAGAATTCATGAAAATAGAAATACATTAGGGTCATTTTCAAGGTCACCCAAAATTTGATGAATTTTTAGGGAGTGCTTTAGATAAATTTCTTTCTAATCCTTGGACTAGGCTATTTGTAATAGGAATGGTGCTTTTGATTCCAAGTGTTCCCTAAAGGGGACAAATAGAAGAGCATACACTCAACATCCCTCTTTTTTCCAAATAAAAATCTAATTTAAACAACTAAGTGAATATTAAAATCTTGGAAAAGTGAGTTCATTTTTAATCCTAAACTCAAAAAATGAGGTGGTGTTCATTTGACCCCTTGGTCTTAGTTGTAACTTTGAAAACTAATGCTCAAAAAACTTATTTAAGCACATTAAATGTTACTTTAAGAACCAAAATAATGTTCCTAATTCATTTTTAAGCATTAAAAAGGTGAAATAAACATGTTTTTAGTAAATGTCAGGCTTGGTCGTACAACAAAAATGTTAGCATTTCCTTTAGCCTTGAAAATTTTTTGGGTTTGAAATAATGAACTTCAAAAAAAGAGCTCTCAAGTTTGTGTTTTAAGAAAAACATAGTGACTAACATCAGTTCTATAACCAATGATAGTTACACTTACTAACTGAAGAAGATTATCTAACTAATATTAGTTATACCAATAGTGACCAATAATATCTATCCAATTGATGATGATTTTACTAACTGATGTCAATTTTTGTGTAAACCTGTGACAAAGAAAAATGGTAAAATAAAGTTAGAAAATCAAATTGCAAGAGTTTTAATGATTTAAATGAATATTTTAAAGTTGTATAATGATATTATTCATGTGTGGGATGCATTTGGTCCCACCAATCATTCCATATGTGAAATAGGAATTTTACTCAAGAGAGGATGGTTAGTATCATGTTAGTTTCAAAATGAAAACAAAATGAAAGAAACACACTATCATAACATCTCTAGGCCTAGACACTAGGGAGAGCTTAGTTAAAAAACATGAATAAAACACACAAATAAAATGAAAAATAAACCCTCTTTTACCTTCCTTGGATGCTCTAAAATTCTTGTTGTAGTGGCTTGCTCAGCTTTCTGCTCATAAAGTCCTTACCAATGGAAGCTTGGCTACCTCCATCTCTCCTTGGCACCTTTGGCTTATGGCTTGGCTTGGATTGGAATCAATTTTGCATGATAACACTAGTTTCATGAAGCTTTTTAATAATTCTACATTATAACTTTGCATACTCATGTCTTAGAAATGATGTTTATGGCCTCTCTATTTATAGATTTTTGAGATTGATCAGAATCAACCTGAACCATCCATCTCATGAATGAGATGTGTGGATAAGGATTAATCCAATTATGTAATTAAAATTGATAAATAGGCTCATCATGACATTATAAAAAGGGGAAATTAAGAGTCGTGGAGTTTATCATGACAGGTATGGAGGGCATGAATCCTAATATTTGTGGCATTTATGGCCTATGGATGTCTTCCCAAGAAATGAGGTCACCTAATGATGTAGATATTTAATATTCATTTCCAAAACAAATTATTCAACAAGTTTCCATGGGATTATTAACTAGTCCTTGATTTGGATTAATTAGCTCTTAATCATGTTTAAACACTTTATGCACAAATTACTCAAATTGATCAAAATGCCTTGTTATTGGTCTAAAAGTTGAATATATTAGAATTAGAAGGCAATGTCAGATGCATTGGATCCATCATCCCATTTAGGATGTTATCAACACAAAATAACAAAGTCATGCATCTTGTGTAAGAGATTTGATAGGAAAGAGCAATTCAGAGCACCTAGGTACAAAATTGGCATTTCAACTCAGAATGATCTGATCAAAGTTAGCTTGCCCATAAATTATATTTCCCCATTTAGGGATACCCTAGCTAAAATTGGAATTTGAATATGTCATTGGCTAGATTTAGGTGTCTGTACTGGTTTGATATCTCCTATATAGAATGAAGGAAAACCTGATAGAGTGTCTAAACTACCAAACAAGCCAGTTAAGGAGCAATAGTTTTAGACTTGTTATGCATTATTTGACCCTAAAAATTCTTCCATATATCTATACTAAAGTCCTTTGAAATACCTAACTCCCTCATACATATTGATTATACCATTTCATGCAACTCATGAAATACACCTAAAAACACCATTTTCACCATTTTCTTCATGTCTTTGAGCTAAAACTACCATTTTAGGGTATAAGGATGGAAAACAAAGCTAAAATAGATTTTAAAACTAATGGTATGACATGAGGAGTTGAAGAGACACCTATTTGGCATATGTGGGGCCCATTTTGTGACATTAAACACTTAGTGATGGCCATGCAGAGAGAATGGGACCTATTTAAGACTCTTTTAAGCCATGAAATACATGAAAATCCCCATTTCATGAAGATATTATAATATATATTGACTTATATGGGTATTTAGGAGTCTTGAAAGGGATAATGAGGAATTGTGAGAGACTTGAATGTAAAGGTCATGGAATATGGTTTTTGTATACATAATTAATCTTTATAACATGAACTTAAAAGGGACTTGATCATCCTTCACATTATTAATGGTGGTTACTCCCACCTTGGAGTGACCCAAACTCCTATTAGGGATCTTTAAGTCTATCATGCTTAACACCAATACAACCTCCTTAATCACTTTAGGATCACTATGATCACTGCCATGTCACTAAAAGGACTAATGCAACTCTATTATATGAGGACACATCAAGGTCTATGGTAACATAAGAAATCTCAAAATATTCAAAGACTCTCAAAAGATAACCATGATACATGACAATCTTAGACACTATAGGTAAACTAAAAGGGGGTCTCATGCATGTTTTTTATAGTAGGGGTTGACATTTGGTCTTGTGAGGCTGAAATTTCAACATTGTTGGTGACTCTGAGGGGTGACTAGCATGTTGGTCAAGAGAGCTTTGGAATTTCCATGACAAGGATGACATAATGATTCAACCAAGGTAATATCACATGAAGACCACTTTGATAGATTATCCAATTGATTTAGTACTCAAGGATACTTCTTGGAGTGAAGCAACAACAAGAAACTAAAAGACGAGAAAATAAAAAATACCCAGCTCTAAGAAACACACCTTACACCTAGGAACAAACAAGGCAAGGAACTAAAGTAATAGACAAATACCTACAAACTTATGTGTCACACTTATTGAACCATAGTAGTAACTACTAAAAACAACTAACTAAAGCATACCTCACTTATCCCCCAGGATAAAAATGGAAATTCATTTGATCAAGTTTTTTCCATGAGATCAATTTATCACATGATGATAAGATTGAAGTCATTTAGTTCCTATTTCATGAAGGCTCCCACCTATATCTAAAGGCACTATCATACTGATGGCTTCTCAAGAATGAAAATGGATCTTCTTGCTCAAGTCTTATTTGCATAGGTTAATTATATGAGTCCAATACCCAATCATCATCATTCCATACTTGTCTTCCTTGCAATAACAACATCAATTATTTTACCTCAGTTATATATTATTCTTGATTAGGCTGAGTATTTTGAAGTGAATATTATAGGATATGTATAGGGTTTCCTTCAAGAATAGGTTGATTTTGTTTGATGGTTTCTTGAGGCCACTTAAGTTTAGTCCTTCCTCAAGGAGTGAAGAGGTGTCTATATGTGGGAGAAGGGGTTGGTAAAATCATTTGAAAACATCAAACAAGCCATCTCTACATAGGTCAGCTTCTTAGAGTGTCATGATTAAAGGGTTGGTTCCTCCTTATTTGGTGACATTGGCTTCTTCAACCTAGACCAGATCACAACATGATTCAATGAGGTTATAATGTACCATTATAATGTTAAATAAATCACCTAATTATTCTTTTGAAACTCCATCATCCTCAACAACCACTTCATGACCTTGAAAGCTCTTAGATTTTCCTTGTTCTCTATCTCTATGGGTTAGTATATAAGTTTATTTCATAATTGCTAAAATATATTGAGGATTGTCATGATGAAGTGAAGATGACATGTCATCAAGGAGGTCCTATAATTCATATTCATCTTGTTTATCAAAATAATTTTTATCTTGTGGTTCATCTAGAACTTATGACCCATCTTCTTCTACATATTTGAAAGTTGAATGGTGTCCTTCTCTACCAAAGGGTGTTCTAAAGATAAGATCCTCTTCAATCTCCAAAAAATCATCATCATCATCATCATCATCTACCAATCCAAATTTATTTTATTTTCTTACCTCTTCAAGGATAACATCTTTGTCAATGAGTGGCAGAGGAGATTCCTGAAGTGACTTCAAGATAGATGAGATGTATGTCACATTTACTTCATTCAACTACATGTTCTCAACAACCATATTATCCTTCTTCTACATATTTCTATGGATGGATTTAAATTAAGGTAATGGATTAGTCTCTTGGATGACCTTGGGTTTGCTTTCCTATTACTCTATCTCTCTCTTGACTGCAACACCTGGTTCCAAGTTAGAAACATAGGCTTAGGATTCTCTTGTGTAGTGTACACTACTACTTAGGGCATGAGTAGAGATGATTGTATATGAGATGGAATTGTATTTACAGCTTCTATGGACTAATGTAGATGCTTTTATATATCCTCAAACTATTTGAAAAGGTAGGATTCAAAATCAAGCCTAGACTGATCATGGTGACTAGTTCCTTTAATGTATACTCTTTCTTCCTATTATACTCTCTTTTGAATAGAATTCCATGATGGAAAATTTGGTAGGGTTTATCAAGGATTTGGATGGATTTAGCACTCAATTTTTTAAACACTTTGAGGAGTGATGGGTAAATCAACATAATACTAATATTATATGGAGGAGGGGATATAACGTTGGTGCTGGTGAGTTTAATGCCCTTCATATACTACCAAATTCTTGTCAATCTTAGAAATTAAACCCTCTATGTTAATAATGTCACTATTGAATCTTGAATGGAATTTAATAATGAAGGATATCCACTCTTATTTGGAAAACTATAATTAATCCTTAACACCCTCAATCAAATGCTTGGGAATCTCTTGTCCATACCCTTTCAATGTATCAATGTTTACCATATGACTCTCATAGTCTAATAGGGTATACTTAAGGCCTAATTTATAATGAATTTGGGCATAAGTTTTCTTGTCAAGGAAACCATGGTATTGTCATGACTGATTATATGTGTAACTAGAATGCCAAAGAGGTATATGAGACTCATAATAGGATTGGTAGTCTTGGTAATAGGGAGATTGATCATAGGACTAATAAGGGTGAATATATGGTTGATAGGGATAAGAATAGGATTGGTAGGGATCATGATGGAGTTGTAAAGGGTCATAGGTCTACTCATAAGGGAATGTATAACATAACTATACCTCATATACCTCCACAATTCATCATTAAACACAAGATAAGGAATGAAACTATGAATGATAACCTTTCTTACCCTTGAAGTGATGATTTGTCATGAAATTTATTGTTAAATTCTAATTGTAGATGTTTCTACTAAATGTATTTGGCTTCCATATTCCCTCTATGGTTTCTAAGGCATGCTTTAAGGCACTTTAATATCATTCAACTAGGCATGGTAAAATTGTTAGGTGACTAGGTTTCACCCTTTATGAAGAAAGGACTATTCACATCCACCTCAAACTTAGACTAACATGGGAGTGGCCTATAATAACTATGGGTTACCTATTGATTAGGAAAAACCAATAGATTTTATGGGTCTAGCTCCCCTAGTTTGCTCATTTGATCTTTCTTTATAAGACCGAATCTTATTTATATTAAAAGTGAATAAAATTTGCATAAATAAAACCTAATCTAAATTGGTGATGCACCTAAGATGATATTTCATCCACTCTCTCAACTTAAACTTTTAACACACTAGTGGACAAAACATAGAGTTAACACACTATCTTCAATGACTTACAAACAATAATGTTTCACCTAGATGTCATCTTGAGTGACTAAAGAAAGAGGCTAATGAGAATAAGTCCTAGTTTAAGGCACTTAAAATTAAACACCCAATTCAAGTTTGAGCCATAAACATCATGAAACACTAGATGACATGCAAGGAAACCTTGTAAGTACCTTCTAGCCAAAATTTTCCTACATAAAAAAATTTCCTAGATGGATTAGGCCACTCTCTTTAAGCCTTCAATATCATTCGATCCCTATGATTAGTCTCTTGGGGTTCCAACTTGTTGATGCAGTGTAGTATTCTAAGAGGACCTAGTATGGTGTAAGAAGTTGCGTAGAGTTTTGGTTGAGTGAGTGATTCAATAGTGAAATGAGAATAAAAACCTCATTACCCTACCACATGTCACTTGCAATCTTTTGATACACTTTAATTAATTTTTAAGGTGATTTTGGTGATTTTGAAGAAAGGTCAAAAACTTAAGTGAAGTATCCAATAGGTTTCAAGGGTGTTTAATCATTCAAGGGCATGAATTAGGTTTTTAAAATGTTTCATAGATTCTAATAAGCCAAAAATGAATCCTAGAGAAGCTATTATGCCCAAAAGACCCCCAAAAGTGAATTAGATGACTTAAGGATCCTCAAAATAGATTTTTCAAGTGAAAATTTAACCTTTTAAGGAATTAAAACTAGTTTTAACTTCCTCCCACATTTTTATGGTGTTTTTAAACCTATTTATACATTTTCAAGGTCATTTGAGGTCATTTGGAGTGGAAAAGAGGAGTTTAGGAGTAAGAGGATGCATTTTGGAGCTTTGGAAGAATGGGTTTTTGAAGAATTTTCTTGATGTAGAGGATTAGACATCATATTAAAGAATTAATTGTTTCTATAATATCCTCTTTTAGGCTCCTAAAATCATATTCTAGCATGAGAATTAGCATATTTAAGGAAAACATATTCACTACAAACTAGGCATGAAATAGGTTTATTACCATTATTAGAGGTCCAAGAATTTTAGAAGGTTTCAAAGAGGAATTAAAAGTCATTTATAGCATAAAAAATCTTTCCCAAGTGTTATATTTCATATCTAGACTTCTGGCTCTTCATGATAAGGAAAAACCATTTTGGGTAGTTTGGGATAACTTTAGGAAAGCCTTAGGTTTTCACTCAGTATAGTTAGAGGAGAGAGAGAGATTTGGGCCATAATATTTTTTGAATTTATATGGACCCTAATGTAATTATAATTTTTTTCATTGGTGGTTTGGTTCATCTCCCCATATTTATGAATAATCTCTAATAGTTTAGGGGTGTCTGGATGGCTTACTCATCCAAATAGGGTCCAAGTTTTCCCTTGTTTCTTCTCTTTAGAATTAAATGAGAAATAATGATTTTATGATTGTTTATTTATCGTAAAATAAGACATATTACAGATTTTTTTGTTAGATAACTCCTTCAATGAAGGTACTTATGGCATAAAACATGGTTTCCTTCTTATCCTTGTGAAATGGCCATTTAATAAATTTTAGAGAAAAACCTATGTTTGAGAGATAATTTACCTCATCATTATTATGCATCATATTAAACAAGTGTTATTTCTCATAAATCCTCATTAGGTCATTTATACCTTGATATGCCAAACAATCAAGTTTATAGTTATAGCTCTAATGGAGTTACAGGTAGGTTTATCAACTATAGAGGTTTATCTTTCCTATAATGGATTCAAAATAAATATAATGTGATGTTTTCACATATAAATTATCCTAATAAATATCAGTCTACAGCCATGTTTTAATAAGGAAATAAAGGAATTACTCCCTTTGGATGTTTTGTCTTAATTATATCTTCTTACTATGTGAAACCATTTTGAAAACCAATAAAGGAATTGGTTTTCACCTATAGGAAAATTTATCTTTTATTAATACTTAAATTGTTGTGGATTACACTTGAAATTTTTTAGGGATTATAAACGTTTTTGAATGCCTATTCACTATGCGTAAGTTCATGTCTCCATTCACTGTCCTGCTTACAGCTGCATTAACACCTTCAAGGGGATGAGAACATTGATTTGGAAACATTGAAGCTTGTTTTAAGATATTAATAGTGGGAAACATAAATTTTATGTCTTTTGATATGCATTAAATGTCTATTATAAGTTCAAAGTCTATTCAAAATCTATATGCCACCTTCATTAACCTACAACTTGTTGTGTATACACTTACAACCTTAGACAAGGACTTCAAGCATGGTCATAGAGGTGTTTAACATGTTTTGAGGTTCCATTGAATATTTTTTAGGTTAGGGATAATTTATCAATCATGGAAAAATCATTGGATTAGTTTTCAAGCTCAAGAGTCATGATCAAAGTTGAGGATTTGCGTTTTAGAGACAAAATACATGAAAGTCTCTAAATAGAGCCCTAGGCCCTTTTATTAATGCCATGGAACAATGTTGCAAAGATTTTTGGTGAACCTAAGTGAAATAATATCATATCCTTCACATGGGGTTATAATATTTTTTAAATTAATAAGGTGTGTAACTAACAAAAATAAGTGTTTGAGAGCCTCTAATGTTGACTTTTGTTCACTAAATTTTGTTAGTGTTGTCTACAAGTTTTGAACTTCAAAAGGAATTCACACCCAAAGATAGAAATTGAAGGCATTTTTCCACATTTTAATTTTCATGGTACATCATGGTAACTTCCCAAAGGTTAATAAAACATGTCCCAAGATTTTTCATACATGTAATGGACAAAAAATCCATTTTTTAGCTTTCTAGGCCTAGAGAGCTAAGAGAGGCCTAGATTACAAGATGAGAAGGGGGTGATAGAAATACTTTAATTGAGATTTAGGAACTTAAATTTAGATAATATTTGGGGTCATGGGTGAGATACATAAACCTATATTAGTTTCCCTAGTTTACCCTAGAACTCAAGAACCATCATCAGAGCAAAAATAAGGCAACATGTTGACACTTTTTTGTTATTTTTATTTGAGAGCTTGGTGATGCCTTTTAGATTTTTTCCAACTCTCCTAGGCCTTCCCAATTTATAATTATCCAAAATATCCTAAAATATGGATAGGTGAGGCCTATAGCTCATTTTAACCCCCCCCCCCCTCAAATCTAAAACAAGGTCTTAAAAAGAGCATAAGAGTAGCCCTAAACTAGGGTTTTATTGATTCCAAGAGTTTTAACCCTCAAAATTTGTCAAATTTTTTTAAATAGTGTATTTCAAGGTTCCCTAAGTGATTCAATAGGTTTTGAGCTGATTGGAGGCCATACGATATGTTTTCTAGACCTTGGATGTGCTCAAGGGCTAATTAGGCCTAATTAAGGGGAACCTAACGAAGGAAGTGTGGTCTAGTGGAATCTAGCCATGAAACTTTAAAAAAAGGTGTAACTCAATATAATATATCTAAATTTACCCTTATTTTCTCTTGATCACTTGTACTTTTTCTATACAAGGTAAAAATTAGAAAAAATGACTACAAGCCTTAAGAGACCTTTGGTAGCATTGTGCGTGGAATGGAGGGGTGAAGTGTGCTTGGTCACATTTAAGGGGATGGAGCATATGTGAATTTAATTTAAAATATAATATACCATAGGAAAATACACCATGTTCATGAAACCATGCTAGAGATTGAAGAGACTATGTTTAGAAATAATCTCCCTAAAACAACAAAATAGAGGTCCTAAGCCCTTTTGTTCATTCCAAATAACAATGTTGCATAGGTTTTTGGTCTATAAAAATATAATCATCTTGTATCCATATCATAGGGGAGGATCCTTGAAAATTTTAGTGTTGTATGACTAGAGGAAAAGAGTGGTTGAAAACTTTCAATATTGACATTTATTCACTAAAGTCATTCAATGATTTCTACAGGATTTCATGTTCTAAGTGACCTCCACACTTAAGGATGTAGTATATAAGCATTCACCATGATAATTGGTTATAATAAAATTAAAGAGACTATTTTTTTGTAATGGAAATCATAGAGAGCTAAGTTTTATGGTATTTTCCTCCATCATCACCTAGAGGTGTATTTAACACCAACCCAAATTGATCACCTATAGCTAAGAAGGAAAAGATTTCCAAATGGAGACCTCAAGGTTTAAAAACCTACAAGAAGATTTTGAAGTTTTAGAAATAATTGGATTTAAATGAAATATTTTTGTTCATATTTCTCCTTGTTTCAAACTCACTAATATTTCCCAAAGATCACACTATCTGTAAAAGACCTACAGACCTATGGTATAGTCAAGTACTTCAAGAAAGGTCTGTGATTAGGATCATGAAGAAGGGGATAGTGGTCATAACACAAAATTTAGATGACTCAAGGGAGAAAAAGTATAAACTCATCAAATTCACATGAGTTATGGGTTTAATTATAGTCCTTATACCTCTAATGGAAACCTATAACTAGGATTGACATTCATATAACCAAGTTGGTAGGTAGTATGATGACATAATGTTTTCTAACTAGTTTCATGTTTGATTTTCATGTTCAAAACAATATATAAAAGGGGAGATGATGTATAATCTAATTTTATTGGTCTCAAAACCAAACACCTACAACCCTCAAAAGGATACCTATAGCCTCTCAAGTTTAAACCTTTTTCAAGTTGGTAAGTGATATTGAGAACCTGATGATTCATAAAGGTTTATTGGTCATGAATGGGTGAGAAATAAATGATTTTTTACAACAATAAATCATTATAAACCTCAAAAGTTCAAGGAAACACAGTCAAGGTCACTAAGGAGTGATAGGCTTGTAACCATCCACCAAGGTTTTCAAGCACAAGATCTAGAGTGAAACTTTAGGTTCCAAGAAGATGATTTAGGAGAATAAGGGAAATAGAATAAATAGAATCATTATATATTTTTTAAATCAATGTAATCTATGATCATGAACCTCATAATCACATCTACTTCACTAAGTCTATAGGCATCAATGGATTTTCCTAGAGGAGCCTAAGCCATACATGGTGGAATGAAGTTAAAGGCAAAGAAATGAAGAGTGAGATCATGAAATGAAAATATCCATGATAATATTCAAATAATATTCACATTATTATAGATCAAACCAAGTAAAATAGTAGGAGGACCCAGTTGTGAAATTTGACTAGGTAGGCATATGGCACTAGTTTTTGTAAAAATGGGCCTATATGTAAAAATATGTAAGATCTAATCATGAAATTTGGTGTTGGGATCATTATAACCTATCATAAATATTAAAAATATCGTTTATTTTTTTTACAATGGTAAATATTCACTATTTTGGTACAATCAATCCTATTTCAAATCATGATCAACATTAGAGCATGCCTTAGAGCAATTGTTAGTTTGGGGTATCTACAGTTTGATTCAAAGCATGAAATTTTGTATGAATCATATACATTACATAATAAATAATAAAATTCCATCACAAATTCATATAAATAGCGTAAGTACTCATTTTTTTTAAACAACCACCTTGCAGTCAAGAAGGTAGCCATTAGAGGCCAGTTGAAGTTTTGTCAATTTTAGATACTAAGAAGGAGTTTAGTCCTGGGAGAGATCTTATAAAAAATATAATACGATATTAGAAACCTATATTTAATATATAAGTGATAAAATTTATGGGTTTCATGTAAAATTTTGAAGAAAGACAAGTTTAGGCATGGAAGAAGCATGCAGGTAACTCAAGGTAAATTATGGAAAAAAAGGTCTATAGGATAAAGTACACATCCAAAAGAATTTATACTTAGTAATATTGGTCCTCATGACCTAATATACCTATCCATAATCTTATTAGGGTCATATGATAAGTGGAAGTTCCCAATTTTTATACATAGTCCCCCTATGTCTCATAATGGTCACTATTCATGCAGGCACATTTTTTGGAGTTTTAAGATGTGTTTCAAGGTTAAAAGATTGGGTAAGTGTTTTAAAATAAATTTTATATGTTTTTAAGAATATTAAACACCTTTAATATGTTTTCATACTCTAAAATCCATGTAAATCCCATAGTTAGGCTCTAAACACCATAAGGTAGTCTCAAAGGTACAAAAGGGAAAGTTAAGTTTTGATCACTTAGAAAGGTGTTATGAGATGTTTTAGGTGACATGAATATGTTTATAATAAAATAATATAAGTGTAAATTTCAAATTGGTCTTTGGATAAATTTGAGATTTTTAGGCCTAAGACACCTATTTTTAGCCCTTCTTCAAATTCTCATTTCTTTCATACCATGAGGAGTTGGGACAAGTGATTATACTATGTTTTGATTACCCATATGTAATATAAATTAATTATTTATTTAGGTTGGTTAAGTTCCTAATTTTTATGAACAATCGTTAAGAATGTAAGCATGTATAGAATACTTGTAAGACCTATAGGCAATCATCTTTATGTGTGTATATTTTCATACCTTCTATATGGGAGCCTAATATTTTAAAGGGTGTTTAATGGGTATATTAACTATAGATACATGGTAAGAAGTGGTGTAATAGAGGTACATATTTTATAAACAATCATCTTGAAGGTGATTTTGTTGAAGCTTGCAAAGGAGCTTTTTTACTATTTTTATGTTATTGGACTCATAGGTCCGTAAAATTGCATAAAATTGATTATAAACCAATTTTAATTTAGTTAAGACTCCCTCCATCTCCTAAAAAACCTTTTTTTATAAGAATCTAGCACATTTAGGTGTCTAGGAGGCCAAAAATGTCTTAAAAAGGCCTACTTTTATAGGTTGATAAAGAAATAAATGGTATAAAGACATGGAATAGGTCTAATGTGACCTAAAACATAATTATATGGAACTTATAGCTCTTCAAAAGGGTTTATATGGTGCCTTACTGAGCTAAAGTGCAAAAAACCTAGTTTTTTGACATTTTGTGCATGTTATAGGTTTAATGGTGAGTTCTACCATTATTACAGGTATTGAAGGTTGTCCAAATATTATTTTTATTCATAATACACTTGCCATGGATGTATATAATTATTATAGAAGTCCATAAGTGGTCTCAGGGTGCCAAATGGCCTTGGAAGCAATTTTTAGGGTAGTTAGTTGAGGGTGGCTCAAGATTATAACCTCCATCAATGGGGTCTATGAGATTTTTAGGTTTAATGGAGTTTTTATAGGTTCAAGAAGCAAATTAAAGTTGAAATTAGAAGATATCCTCAAAAATCAAACTTTATAACTTGACATCCTTTAGCATTAAATGCTAAGTTAGCTAACCTTTTTACAAGAATCTTCTAGAAGAGAAAGTAGAGGGAGGCATAGAAGTCCAAAGAGGAGAGTTTGGAGGTTGGAAGAATCAAGTGGAGAATTTAATGAAGTTTTAATGTCTTTTAAGATGTTTCCTTCTTAGTGGATCATTACATCATCATCCTCAACAATTTCTTTTCTTCTAGTGTGTTTCTAAACTAATGAAAGAGCTCAAAGACTATTTAGGATAATGAAGGTTAATTCATTGAGGGAGGATTATTTATAATTAACCCAAATGTGGGTGAGAATATATGGAGTGTGGTTGTGTCTCATTTATTGAATGTTTTTTTCTTGCCTCTTCTCTTTATTCCCCTTTTATCCTATATCTCACATTTCTCCCCCATTTAATCTAAGATATTTTCATTTGATAAGGAGGTATCCTATCAAAATTTGTAATAAAGTCCTTTTGAAGAAATAAAGATCATTTTCACCTATCTCTTACCTCTAAATTGTGTTTAAAAAGTTTTTGTATGATGTCATTGTGAAGAAATGTTCTTCCATGTCTATTTTCCTGTTTTCAAGTTATTTTTAGGTGTTTTCAAGTTATTTTTAGGTCTAAACTTGAGCTCTTTCTATCATTAATGAATTTTTGGTGTGAATTTTAGAATTCATATTTGTTTAATATATTGTTTAGTGATCCTAGTTTATGAAATACTTATGCAAATTAACTAGTTTATGAGGTTATGTGTGAAAAAATTATCTTATGTTGAGTTAGTGTTTATTTCAAGCTTATGTGAGTATCAATTAGTTTGGTGAATCACCCCATTTATCTATCTTAGCTACCCTATACCATCTCTCTATCTCTTTTACAGGTAGAAAGAGTAGTTTAGGTGATCTACCAAGAGTAATTTGACCTTATCTAGATGTTCAACCTCACTACAAGATAACCATAGCCTGTGGTTGCTCCAATATTATAGTTGAGAGTGAAAGATCCTAAAAAACTCTCCCACAAGGGTGAAATTACATGTTACAATAGTACTTAGGTAAAAATTAGACTTAAAATGGGAAGGTTATACCAATATTCATATCAAAATAAGCATGAATATACTAAGTACTAAT
The DNA here is from genome assembly GCA_037957365.1 of Torreya grandis. Taxonomy (NCBI): domain Eukaryota; kingdom Viridiplantae; phylum Streptophyta; class Pinopsida; order Cupressales; family Taxaceae; genus Torreya; species Torreya grandis. The sequence goes on from JARHVA010000414.1 coordinate 3,885,962, forward strand.
TATGAGGAAGCTACAAGTTTTTATTCATCTATCTCAGTAGGTGCATAAGAACAAACACTAGTAGAGTTTCCTCATAATAGCCTAATGGATACAATACAAGGCCTAAATCCCTAAATATATAACATAAATGGGGAGATAATAATGGGATAATGGAATGGAAGTGAGATAAAGGGGTCATGAATGACCAATCTTAACTTCATCTTGTACTCACAATAGATATAAGCAACCCCTCTGGCTCTTTCCATGCATTGGTGCCTTCAATCTCTTATTTAGCATAGGGATGAGGGTAGTGGAGGATGATTAAGCTTTATTTAATTTCCTCTAAAGTCTTACCATTCTTAAAATGGCCTATCACCTCTCCAATGTTAGTTACTAAGTGTAAATAGAATGTAATTGACCTCCATGAGGTGTTGAGTAGCTCACTAACACTCTTATGTGGACTAAGCCTTGAAACTACTTCCTCTCTTTAATTTACATGAAGTGTGTATTTGACCCATCCAAATCATCAGTTACATGACATTATAATTTACATTAAGTTTCTTCATTAGCCACTCTATGCCAACTTTGAGCTCTTTTGGTTGACCAAATGGGCCTAATTACATAAGTGTTGGTGTTTTATAGCCATGAAAGACTAGTAAGAAATATTAGAAACCTATAAGAACATGGGAATCATACCTAAAACAACACCTTATACCATGACATAAGCCCCTTTTAATCAATAACACCTATAATTTTGTCATATTTGTTGACAAGGTCATTCTGTCATTCAAGTCTTTAGACTAGCTCTTAAAAAGTGGGTTATAGAGATGTTTCCATGGGGACCATTTGGAATATTATGAATTTATTATATGGAACAAGTATTAAAATTTCCCCTCTAGTGATTATAATTATTCTAAATATATTTGTACCCATCTTTCTTCTCAATCTCTTGGGAAAGTATAGATTTGTTAGCATTCCATATGGAATCCATATAACTAAAACCTATGAAAATGTTCTCCTTTTAGTTATATTTACATTTAATGTGTTTTTTATACCATTCTAGTGTTAAGATGTTTAGACATCAAGATTTCTAAAATTGGGTCTGCTTAGGGTTTTAGAAAGGTTTATGAGTGCTTAAGAGTCTTCATGATAATTTATAGTGTAAAAATGTCCAAGTTAGGAAAAAATTCCATTAATATATATTTAATTTACATATTCATCTTTTATGAAAGGCTTGGGTTCCCATGTAAAGGGTGTATTGAGATAGGAATGTTGGAAGGTGATACTAGGGTTGTTTGTAGACAAATCTGAGTGGTTATCTTCTTAAGGTTCATTCATAAAGATTATCCACAAACCACAAATAAATATTTAATTAATATTTATTAAATATGGAGACTTAAACTTCCCTAGTATATTCATCCTTGATCCTCCTTTTGATGAAGTGGGTGGACATTTGAAGTTGAGTTTTGAATTGACTGTGTATAGGGTGAGTGGATCGAGCAGGGTTTGAAGATACCTAGACAATTTTACTCACTTATTTTCACTTGAAATATCCTTATCAGGTATTAAACATCCTAATACACCTCTCATTAACCATAAATTTTTTTTAAAGATCTTGGAAGAAAGTTAAGATGGTAGTGAGGTTTGTGAGTAGGCTTGTGTGACTATTTGCATTGGCATATCTCTAGTGTTAGGGTGTGGAGCTAAAAGCTTCACCAAGGAGCATACTAAAATAGGTTCGGGTCTACACAGACTCTGGCATCGGTCAGGAGCGACCGACATCAATCAATAGTAGTTGCAGAGGCACCGACGTTGGTAGTAAGGTCGGCCGACGATGGTCACAGGTGAACAGGTAGGAACCGATGTTGGTTACCTGTGTGTCTAGAAAGCTATTTTCGTGGACAGCAGCGAGTGTTTGCATGATAAGTTTGAGTCATGGACTCAAGCTTGCATCTCTATTATTAGCAATATTATTTTTAGAGCCCTTGTTGAAGAGGCTTAACTATTTGTTGTAAGAGCATGCTCAAGTTTCCTATTTCTATATGTAGGAAAGATCTTCTTAGCTTAGAATTGTAGAATGTAGAAGAGTGTTGAACTGTAATAGTAGAACATTGTGAATGTTTGAAGGACAGTACAGAGTTGCATCAATCCAGGTTGTTGGATTTGAGTGTACTTGAGAGAGAGCTCTTGAGGAATAGAGATCTAGTGAGAGATCTTGTGTGCATCTGAGAGAGGTGTGGAAGAACGAAGTTTCTTCATTGTATTCCTATTGTAAAGAGTTTCAATACAAGTTTTTAGGGTGTTTTCTTGTATATCTTGTTCTGTGCTATTTATCATTTCAGTTACTTATCTATCTAATTTATTTCCGCGTTTATTGCTTTCACAAGTGTAATCTATTGTTGGTTTGATCCCCCAACAAGTGGTATCAGAGCCTTGGTTACAGGTTACAGGTTGCTCACAGGGGTTTCTGCAAGAATTTTTGTTTGAGTGGGAGAAGCAATGGCAGAAGAAAGTAAGTTGAGAATGGAAAAGCTTAATGGCAAGAACTACCAACATTGGAGAATGCAGATAGAGGACTATCTGTATCAGAAGGATCTCTACTTACCGTTAGGTGGGATAGCAAAGAAGCCCAAGGACATGGAGGATGAAGAATGGGAAGTTCTTGACAGAAAGGCTCTTGGGTCTATAAGACTGAGTCTGGCCTCCACTGTGATATCTAATTTGTCACAGGCAAAAACAATGGTAGAGTTGATGACTACGTTAGCAAATATGTATGAAAAACCCTCAGCTTCAAATAAGGTATATCTTATGAAGCAGTTATTTAATTTGCATATGAATGAAGGTGGATCTGTTTCTACTCATCTGAATGATTTCAATGGAATTGTAAATCAATTAAGCTCAGTAAATATAGTGTTTGATGATGAAATAAAAGCTCTTTTGATATTATGTTCTTTGCCTGAAAGTTGGCATGGCTTAGTAATGGCAGTTTCTAATACTGCATCTGCATCAAATATTTTGAAAGTAGAGGATGTTGTTAGTGTTATCTTGAATGAGGAAATACATAGGAAAAGCACAGAAGAGACATCTGGGAACGCTTTAAATTTTGAGAGCAAGGGAAGGCAAAAAGAAAAGAGCAAGAGGAGATCAAGATCTAAGTCTAAGGTGAGAGGAAGATCCAAATCCAGGAATGGCAGGAAGCCACAATGCTGGAATTGTGGAAAGATGGGGCACATAAGCAGAGATTGCTGGTCAAAGCCTAAGGAGGACAATCAGCACGAAGGAAAGAAAGAAGCCAAGGTCACAGGTATTGCACAAGATGCTTTAATTTTCTCTTTGCACAATAACATAGAATCTTGGGTATTAGATTCTGGTGCATCTTTCCATGCTACCCCTAACAGAGAATATTTCAGTGACTATATCCATGGAGATTTTGGAATAGTGTACTTAGGGGATGATGAGCCTTGTAAGATTACTAGAAAAGGTAAAGTGCAGCTGAAGATGCAGAATGGCAACACATGGGTGTTGAGAGAAGTGATGCATGTTCCTAGTTTGAAGAGAAATTTGATTTCTGCAGGTAAGCTAGGTGATGAGGGTTATACAGTAACTCTCACAGCAGATTCTTGGAAGGTGACCAAGGGTGCACTCGTTATGGCTAGAGGTAAGAGAGAAGGTACTCTCTATTTGTGTAATTGTGTTATTAACAAATCTCCTTCAGTTTTATCTACTTCAGATGTGGATTGTAAATTGTGGCACTCAAGGCTTGGCCACATGAGTGAAAAGGGGATGTCAATTCTTAAGTCTAAAGTTATGCTTTCAGATTTGAAAAGTATGGATCTAAAATTTTGTGAGCATTGTGTATTTGGAAAACAGAAAAGGGTTAGTTTTCTCAAGACCGGGTCTACTAAGAAAAGGCAAAAGTTGCAGCTTGTTCACACAGACGTGTGGGGACCGGCTCAGGTAGCCTCTATTGGTGGATCATGGTACTATGTTACATTCATAGATGACGCCACAAGAAAGATATGGATCTACTGGATTAAAAAGAAATCTGATGTTTTTTGAGACTTTTAAGTTTTGGAAGGCTATGGTTGAGAATGAAACAGGCAAAAAATTAAAGTGCCTGAGATCTGATAATGGCGTTGAGTTTTGCAGTCTCAAGTTCAAATTGTATTGTTATACACATGGAATTTGTAGGCAAAGGCTGGTTCCAAGGACACCTCAGCAGAATGGTATTGCTGAAAGGATGAACAGAACTATCATGGAGCGTGCAAGATGTATGAGATTGCATGCAGGGTTGCCCTTAGAGTTTTGGGCAGAAGTAGTTGACACCACAGTGTACCTGATTAACAGAGGACCCTCTACAGCTCTGGATGGTGGAATTCTAGAAGAGGCATGGACAGGTAAAAAGGTAGATCTCTCATATCTCAAAGTTTTTGGTAGTGAAGCCTTTGTGCACATAGATAAGGAAAATAGAAAGAAGCTTGATCCTAAGTCTATGAGGTGCATGTTTATAGGCTATGGCTCAGATGATTTTGGTTTCAGATTTTGGAATCTAGGAACTAACAAGGTAATCAGGAGTAGTGATGTTGTTTTCAATGAAAGAGTGATGTACAGAGATCAGATAAGGAAGCTGGATCAATCTGGGCAGAGCAACAGTGAATTGGATGAAGTTATGGTCCAAAATGAGCTCGCGGGAAAAAGAAATAATCACTTACAGGAAAACACAGAGACCGACATCGGCAAGTTAGGAACCGGCATCGGCAGTTCAGAAACTGATGTCGGTCATACAGAGACTGACATCGGCAGACCAGGAACCGACATCGGCCAGGAAGAACCGGCGTCGGCCAGTAACAGGTCTACAGGTGGCCGAGGTCGGTCACTGTCAGAAAATTTGGGTGGACAGATTGTTGAGAATGAGTCCAAGACACCCACCAGGAGGTCTAAAAGGGTAAGTAAGCCTCCAATTAGATATTCTCCTTCCTTATATTATTTATTGCTAACTGATGGTGGAGAACCAGAGAGTTTTGAAGAAGCATTACAGGTGGAGTCCAGAAGTAAGTGGGAGCGTGGCATGGTTGAGGAGATGGAGTCCTTAAGAGAGAACCAAACATGGGATTTGGTTGAGTTGCCAGCTGGTAAGAGAACACTGAAGAATAGATGGACCTACAGGTTGAAGGAAGGTGAGGATGGAAAGATGCGATATAAGGCCAGATTAGTAGTAAAAGGATTTGCACAAAAGCCAGGTATTGACTTTGGTGAGATTTTTTCTCCTGTTGTTAAGATGACTTCAATAAGGGTTGTATTGTCTTTGGTTGCTTTTGACAATTTGCATCTCAAGCAGCTAGATGTTAAAACAACATTTCTTCATGGAGATTTGGATGAGGAAATTTACATGGAATAACCAGAAGGATTTGAGGTCAAGGGTAAGGAGAAGTTTGTGTGCAAGTTAAAGAAAAGCTTGTATGGCCTCAAGCAAGCTCCAAGGCAATGGTACTTGAAATTTGACAGGTTTATGACTGAGCATGGCTACAGTAGGTGTCAATCAGACCATTGTGTGTATTTCAAGAGATTTGATAATGGTAGATATATTATTCTATTGCTGTATGTAGATGACATGCTGGTTGCAGGGTCTCACATGCAGGATATCTCTGAGCTTAAGGAGAAGTTAGCTCAAACGTTTGCTATGAAGGATTTGGGAGTAGCGAAGAAGATCCTTGGCATGAGCATTAGGAGAGATAGGAAAAATCATAGGTTGATATTGTCTCAAGAAGATTATGTGAACAAGGTGCTGGAGAGGTTTAATATGCAGGATACAAAACCGATAAGTGCACCTATGGCTGGACATTTTAAGTTAAGTAAAGAACAATGTCCCAATTCAAATGATGAGGTAGAGTACATGAGTAAGGTTCCATATTCTTCCATAGTAGGGAGTTTGATGTATGCAATGGTGTGTACTAGACCAGATATTACCCAAGTAGTGGGAGTAGTAAGTAAGTATATGGCCAATCCAGGTAAGGAACATTGGAAAGCAGTTCAATGGATCCTTAGATATCTGAGAGGAACCAGCAATAGACACTTATGCTATGGAGGTTCAGATACTTCTCTACATGGTTATGTAGATTCAGATATGGCAGGGGATTTGGATGGCAGGAGGAGCACCACAGGTTATGTTTTTACTGTAGGTGGAACGGCGGTTAGTTAGATATCTAAGTTGTAGAAGGTTGTAGCCTTGTCAACTACAGAAGTAGAATATATTGCAGCTACAGAAGCTAGCAAGGAGTTGATATGGATGACACGGTTCATGGAAGAGCTTGGAAGGGAGCATGGGAGTTGCAGATTGTATAGTGACAGTCAGAGTGCAATCCATTTGGCTAAGAACTCAGCTTTTCACTCAAGAACCAAGCACATACAGCTGAGGTACCACTTCATACGGCAGGTATTGGAAGATGGTGAGTTGAAGCTGGAGAAAATCCATACAGACAAGAATCCTGCTGATATGCTAACAAAGCCGGTTATGAAGGAGAAGTTGAATCTTCATTCAACTTCTATTGGTCTTCATGATTGAGTTGAAGATGGAAGAGCTAGAAGATGTTGCTGTACAGGTTGGTGCAGCTGGTTTATCTCCAAGTGGGAGATTGTTAGGGTGTGGAGCTAAAAGCTTCACCAAGGAGCATACTAAAATAGGTTTGGGTCTACACAGATGCTGGCATCGGTCAAGAGTGATCGATGTCGGTCAGTAGCAGTTGCAGAGGCGTCGACATCAGTAGTAAGGTCGACCGACGATGGTCACAGGCAAACAGGTAGGAACCGATGTCGGTTACCTGTGTGTCCAGAAAGCTATTTTCGTGGACAGCAGTGAGTGTTTGCATGATAAGTTTGAGTCGTGGACTCAAGCTTGCGTCTCTATTATTAGCAATATTATTTTTAGAGCCCTTGTTGAAGAGGCTTAACTATTTGTTGTAAGAGGATGCTCAAGTTTCCTATTTCTATATGTAGGAAAGATCTTCTTAGCTTAGAATTGTAGAATGTAGAAGAGTGTTGAATTGTAATAGTAGAACATTGTGAATGTTTGAAGGACAGTATAGAGTTGCATCAATCCAGGTTGTTGGATTTGAGTGTACTTGAGAGAGAGCTCTTGAGGAATAGAGATCTAGTGAGAGATCTTGTGTGCATCTGAGAGAGGTGTGGAAGAATGAAGTTTCTTCATTGTATTCCTATTGTAAAGAGTTTCAATACAAGTTTTTAGGGTGTTTTCTTGTATATCTTGTTCTGTGCTATTTATCATTTCAGTTACTTATCTATCTGATTTATTTTCGCGTTTATTGCTTTCACAAGTGTAATCTATTGTTGGTTTGATCCCCCAACATCTAGGGCACTTGAATATAGATTTGAATTCTATCCATTTAAAGGAGGTATAAGGACCATTAACCAAAATTTATAATTTTTTTATGACCATTTGTGGAATCTAACTATCTTTCAAACCCTTTATGACAGAGTCACTTATTTAGCCCCCAAACTGACTGTCATAGATAAGGTTTGGTTTGAGACAAAACAATAGATATAGACACTATTTTTTAGACCAAAATGATAGCATGGGTGTTGTGAATCACTAAAAATTACTATTATTTCCAAATTTTAGGACCTTAATATGCCTACAAAGGCCTCAATTGACTATTTTCTCAAACTAGCTATAGGCTACCTGCTACCTGCATGGTTGAACACAAGGGTCATGAGTATGTTCACTTAAGGATTATTGCCTAAGTTTATGATTTGAATGGATTGAATGAATATGTTTAGGACCTTAAATTTTAATAATAATATATTCCACATTATCCACTACTTCATATGAGTTTCTTGAACTCATCAAAATTCTCTACATCTTTGAGTGGAGCAACATGCACCTTGAGACTCCAATATATACCTTCTCCTTCTCCATGACTTGAATAAGAGTGTGATCTTAGTCCTACCTATTATTTATTTGAATTTAAAATATTTTTTTTGTTATCTAATATCTATTATGGAATAAAACTTGTGTAATAATATCCTTTAACTGACTTGGCCTCTGATCCATTAAAATGATTATGCATTTCCATCCTCACGTCTGCCTCATTGACTAGCCTCTAGGTGTTCTCCTTGCATTCTTAATTAGGTGAGGGGTAATAATTTCTCAATAGGAGTTTATTATACATATTACAGATAATTTTACCTTGAGAAGGTCCCTTTGATCACACTCTTTCCACTAATTTCCCTAAATAGTGACTTGCATCACATAACTCTAAGCAAGCCAAATAGAATGGCTATAGGTGATGATTTAGATTAGTGTGGGATAATGACTTGATTGACATGGGGTTAATTTAGAAAATTATCAATTATAAAAATATTATCATACACTTTATACACTTCATGATCAATCTCTTGCTTATGAGAAGCCTTGATCACCCTCTAACAAGCCAATTTTCAAGAGTCTTTTAACTCTTATTATATAGATTAAGACATTCCAAGGGTGCCACCTAAGGTTTATATCTCAAGACAACTTGTGGTTTTCAATTAGTATTATCTTATTTTTTATATCTCACCACAATTATTCTTTTCTCTTACCGATTATTGTATTGGAAGAGACTTCCTCAACCACTCATTGAAATGCTTCTTTGGTACTTGTTGTAGGTGGTTTTAGACCTTTGTACGAACATAATACTCTTTGGAGTACCTTGCCTGAAAATAAATACCTCATATATACCTTTGTATTTCTTATTCTATCTCCTATTTGAATTGTCATTTGATTTTCCACCTCCATTCCAATCATAAAATTATAAAAGACTATCAATAGGTGACTATTGACTTAAATATTATAGGTGTCCTTTTTCTTTCTTAATAGATATATGACCCATATAGGTATGTCCTTTGATAATATAATTTTTTTGGGGGTTTATAATGAGTTTATAATCCTATTGTAATGGTCTAGACATATAATGAATGGTGTATGGATAGAGAATGGTGATTGTGGGGTGAAATGTGTGTATGAGCATCAAAATAAGGGTAAAACACCATGAAAGGTAGTGAAATAATCATGGAGCGTCAGGGTATGAATATGACATAGATTTAAGCATTTAAACCCTTAGAATACCAAAAAAAATAACCTTGAGGACTCTTATACACAAAACTATGCAATAATTTCACTTTTGGAGGTAGAAAGAGGGCAAACATAATCAAGAAATGAAACTCAGGACACTCTGATTAACATTAGTTTTTTTTTTAAACCTTAAACTCTGCTAAAACTAAATGAGTGAGCTTGGAGGTGAGTAAGATGGTTTATAAGCCATTAAGGATACCACGTAGGTATAAAATCTTTGTCACATGGAATTATGATTCATAATCATCAATACAACACTTCTTTCCATGTTTTTGGATTGTGATTTAGAGGTTCTAATGGTTTTGTGAGCAATACACAGTGCTTCTAGATAGTGAACATTGAATGCATATGAAACCTTCATTGAAGACACCTTTGAATTGATGAGAGGAAAATATGAAAACCAATTTTAAGTAGAGAAGAATGGGGAATTTTTTTTCACTCAATAAACCCTTAAACACTATCAACCCCTTTTGATAAGGGCACTTAACACTCTGTTCACTAGCTCAAATTTGCTTGCAAACTACAAGATGGAGAGAACAAGAAGTTTGGATTGATAAAAATATTCACACATGTGAAACATGATTTTATGGTGTTTAATATGATCTATCATGACATTAATAACACACAAAAACCATTGGTCTGTATAAACTGCTCATAAATCTACCAAACCCATTATACTTTTTGAAGCTTGCACATATGAATGAAGGCTTAGAGTGGTTATTTTATTAATTATTTTTAATGATTATATATATATTATTATTATTTTAAAAAAATAAATAGATAATAATGTCAAGTGACATATTTCATCCCCCCAAAATACCAGATCTTAATTTGATCTCTCTTATATGGAATGAAGGAAAAACTGATAGAGTATCTGAGCTACCAAAGATGCTAGAAAAGAAGGAACAACAATGTTGGACTTGTTATAAATTTTTGGGCCCTAAAATTTTCTAGGAATATATAACACAAATAAATATTAATGAATTAAATATGGAAATAAAATGTATAAAATACAACATAATAGAGACACATATTTAACATGGTTCACCCTATATGGGCTATGTCCACACATAAATAGCTAGTCCTTATTATTCAGTCCACAAAATGAAGGGGAAAAACCTAAAATAAAACCAATAAAATATCCTCTTTATTTACACACAATATACTACCATAGTTATAATGTCCTCATATCAAACTAGGGTCACATATTAGGGAAAAAATGCACAAACATAATTTCTATTTTTAGATCTATGACCTAATAGTAAACGGTCTAGATTTACTAAAAAATTACAATATTTTACAATGAATTTTTAACAAAAAAATTCTTTTGGGGGTGCTACCCCTAAACCCCCACTGGGGGGGGGCTTCTAAGTAGGTCACTGTACCCCTAAACCCCCATGGTGACCATAGTGGGGGGTGTTGCCCCCGTACACCCCCTATGAGGAACCAGGCATTATAATAAGATCAAGATACACAATTAAAAAAACTTATTACATATCTCTACACTAACTTCCTCTATAATACCTGACTCCCCCTTGTATGGACTAATTGGACAATCTCATATAAATCACTAAATGCACCTAAAAATACCATTTTCTTCATGTATCTAAGCTAGAACTACCATTTTAAGGTAGAAGGAGTGGAAAAAAGGTAAAATAGCTTTTCAAATGAATGGTACAACACAAGGAGCTGAGGAGACACCTATTTGGTATGTATGGGGCCCATTTTACTAGTGAGAAGGTGGGAATGAGTCTTAAAAGGGACTTTATGTGGCATATAACACTTAGTGATAGCCATATGGAGATAATGGGACCACTTTAAGGCTATTTTAAACTGTGAAACTCTATAAAATTCTCCTTTCATGATGATATTATAAGTTATATTGACTTATATGGGCATTTATGAGTCTTGAAAGGGCTAATGAGGCATTGTGAGAGACTTGAACATAAAGGTCATGGAATATGGTTTTAATACACATCACCAAGTATTATACCATGAATTTAAAAGGGAATTGATCATGCTTGACATTGATAGTGGTGACTATTCCCACCTTGAAGTGACCCAAAATCCTAGTATGGATATTTAAGTCTATCATGCTTAAAACCAAGACAACCTCCATAATCACTATGATCACTATCATATCACCAAAATTCCTAATGCAACACTTTTATGAGAGGACACAATTATTTTATATGGTGACATGAGACTTGTCACAAGACTCAAATATTCTCAAAAGACAACCATGAGACATGACAAGCTTAGACACTATAGGTAAGATAAATGTGGGTCTTATGCATGTTTTTGATGGTAGGGATTTGTGAGGCAAAAAATTTAATAATAAGGTAAGTAAAGTATTTTTCTCAATTCTATCCTTTCATTTGTCTTATTTTTACTTAGTATAATTTATTCATCTTCAATATTTTGTGTTGGTATGTTCTTTTCCTAAAGAACCATCCCATATTGCACCTACATGACACATGATGACATTTGAGTGGGGCATATATATACATATAATATTTTCAAACTTTATTAATTACTTATGCTTTCTCTCTTGGATGAACATTTCAAGTATCAATCTCCTTGAGTGCACACCTTAAAGGGTACACTGATAAAGAGGTGGGTAGATCATTGGTTCTTTGTAGGATTATTGTCTCCTATACTACCGCTTTTTATCTACACAAAAATATATTATACACTTACCTAAGCCTTGCCTCCTCTCTTGAAAACTAATAAAAGCAATTGACCAGCTTACTTAACCCCTTAATAAGCCTAAAAGCCTTATTTATTACTTACATTACACTATCAACTTAGGTTGACCCTGAATTTAAATTTGTAAAAGCATGTTATAGGTATAGGTCAGCTTTATCTAACATAGACTGGGACCTAACTTATTTTTATCAATTAATGATATAGATTTTATTGGGGTGACCCTATTAGATAAACTTTCAAAAAGGTTTAGGGTTATATTTAGGTATATATATATATATATATATATATATATATATATATATATATATATATATATATATATATATATATATATATATATATATATATATATATATATACATTCATTTTTATCATTTATGAGAGAGGAAGAGAAGAAGAAGATTAATCTATCGCACATATTCTTATCCACCATTCTACCTAAGTAACATAGCTTAGGGATTCAATACTTTATTTGGAGATACATATCTTATCTTGTGGAGAATTCTTTTTCATGTATATATAGGTTGTGTATCCTATAGATGACTTACCCTTTTTATCCTTACATACCATAACAACTTTTTGCAAAGCACCTTGGCCAAGGGAGAAATTGAGGCTCTATAGGTTCATCTTCAAAGGTAAGTATTCATAACTTTGTTCCTCCTTTGTAATAGTAGATAAATTTGTATTTGTACTTATCTCCATGTATTAGGATTTCCTAGACATTGACTTGAGCATATATCTTCTACTCATGTTTAATTTTTATGCCACAATATTTGGTGAGCCCTAGATTAGATTTTACTTTAATTTGAATTTACTTAGTGAATATGAAAAAATATGACCTAGATAGGCTTATTGCATAGTGTTTATTAACTAGAGGCTCTGGAACTATATTTAGCAATTTTATTTTGGTAAGATAACCCTTAGTTAGGTCTATCAGATCCATCTAGGTCATGACCCTAAATATCTAACGTATCAACAAATAGAAGTGTAAGTATGATATATCTTCTTCAAGATAGGATTGATTAATAGGTCAGCTACATTTTCCTTTGTATATAGAAGCCAGAAAATATGTTTAATTAGTCATTAAGAAAGAGTATTAAAGTATAATCCCATAAAGGATGTGCACTAGAATCACTACTGGATAATTGTCATGGACATCTAGATCAAGATAATAATCAAGAGGCAAAATCCAAGTGAAAAATGAATCCACATGCTAGAAACCTTTCTTAATTGATCATATGTGTATGTGATAGAAAGATAATAAAAGATGATAAAAACAATCATGAATAAGGTATATTTGAACTAATTTGGATATATTTATATTGGTTGAGGATTGATTACTATGAACTTTCTTCATTTGTGGAAATATATTGACCTTATTTATATCATGGTTTGTTGGTGATTGATTCACTATAATCATTCCTTGATTTTGAATTTACTATTTTGATGCCTAAAAATTATATTTATGATTCCCATGCATTTGATGATAAGCACACTAGTATCTAGATTTATTTTTGGGATGCACATGATGTAGATCGATTAACCTATCTCAAAACAAATCTTGTAGAAGGTTATGTGGATTATTATTAACCTTATGTAAACTATTTGAACCATTAGCTATAGGTGTATTTTTATTTGGAACACATGCCTAAGAGGAATTTTTTTGAGGCCCATCATTTTTTAATGAGGAAGCAAAGGTGAAATTAATAGTAGTGCATTCAAGGTTATGAACACATGTAGTTATTTATTTAAGTGATGTATCCATTAGATATAAGGTTTGAATTTGATTTTTATTATGTTGTGAAATAATATCACAATAAGTGCTTACATTCTAGCTATGTTGATTATATTGAATTATAACCTTTCTATTTCCCTTTTTAGATTTTTCTCGAGTAGAAACATTAGCATTCTTATTATATGAACTATCTTGATACTCTCCAAAAATAGTGGGAGTGAACATGTTATGAGATAAGTACCTATTTGGGTTGATAAGATATTAATTCAACTTATGCATTTTTCATATGTTAGATCTTTTATATCATCATCATCACTATCATAACAATCTATAACTATTCAATTAGGATCTTTCAAATTGACCAAAAGATGGAGATTGTTATTTCCTCTTCTTTTTCTATAGTAGATTTCAATGCTTTCTATATTATTAAATAAAGCTCATAGTTGGTGTTTTTTCACTTTATTTACTTGATTTACCCACCTAATATGT